>NIPM01000130.1:3459-67840 GCA_002738285.1 Holacanthella duospinosa | reverse complement strand
GGGGGGGGGGGGGGAGAATTAAATACTAGTACTAAGAATCTCTGTGCGAGAGAGAAAGAGATGGGATAGTGGTTACAATTCGCCTTTTTCTTAGTAATATAAAAGCAAGATGTTGCGGGTTCGAATCTTAATATTGCCGTCACATATTTTTGTTTCATTGTGCATTTCTTATGAACAACCTTAATTAACGTTTAATTTCTGCTAACTAATATTTCATAATTTCTAATTTGTAAAATAACTATTTAAAGTTTGCATTGCTTTGATTCTCTGCAGTTTACAAATAATTAGAATGGGCAATTCGATAACTCTGATTTTTAATTTCCTATTTTCTGCCACCAAACTTAAATTGATTAGTTTAATTACTGGCAATGTGCCCATCATATGAAGAATTGGTTTTCCAACCGTAATTAAATTATTATTATCAGGATTTAACGTTAAATTATTGTCGAAAGACAATTAATTAAACTTGCTATTTCCCATTTGCATTTGCACAGCTAGAGTGAAGTTTGTCGTTTGTTTGTTCAAGTATTCATTAACACACTTAAGTAAACCCACAGCACACGAAATCAAACTTTGACTAATTCTTCTACGAAATTGAATTTATGACAAATTAATTTGATTTTCTAATATGGTTAGCCTTAAATTAAGCTTGATGTAAATAAGAAAGGCTTCATGAAACAAAAAAAAAGTAAAGACGGTAATATGGTTAGAAGCTGCAACATATGATTTTTATGTTACAAAAACCGGGCATGGTACCGGTTAGACAGATTCAACATACCTCTTTTTGCGACATACTTTTTTTTACCCACCAAATGCGTACCTCTTCATATAAATACCCAGTGTTGGGCACAATTCTCGGAGTGAATTTCGATATCATTATACACATTCTTTATTACACTTCTCTATGAATCCCAGTTTGGCCTGAGTCAGTCACTACCTCTGGGAGTCATAACAGATTTTCTAAACTTTGGAGTTGAGTTTGAGTAAGAGTTATGACTCAGACTCTGGAGTTGCGTAACACAAAATAGGTAAAATAAGTGCTATATTGGCGCATGTTAGAAAAGAGTCATCATTTGTAAGTGAGAGTCGACTCCCAGAGTGATGACTCTAAATCCCAACCGGACAGGAGTCAGGTTCATCAAATGACTCCCTACTCCGGAAAACCCTCATGTCAGTATAAGAGTAAGAGTCATGCATAACATTGCTTTATTATAATTTACTCTCAGCTTTGCATGTGGAGTCACTGACTCTGGGAGTAATGATTGACTACAAGTCAGAGTCATTCTTAACAATATTTAAATTTAGTTGATCAATAATTTAAATTTTCTTTTTGGAAGTTACCCCGGCAGGAGCCCAATGGCAATCCAAAAATTAACATTAAGGATTATAATGCCTGCTCCTATATGATATAGTTGATTTCATTCTGAGACCCCAACTTCACAGATTCAACTATGCTCTTAGGCGATGTTTCAAGCCGCATGCAATCCACTTAGGTAGATTAGGTAGATGAACCATATTTTACTGAAAGTTTCAGTATAATATGCTTTATAATCTAAAACAAATTTCTAAGAATAGTTTCGTATATGAAAATAAGGGTACTTTCATCAGTAATGAAAAAAACGTTGACTCTTTCAGAATTTTAATACAGTGTTTGTATTTACATTAAAAACTTAAATATTTTCATTCATAAAAATATGTAATATGAAGTAGGGAGCGTGGGGTGGGTTTAACACTTTATTTATGATATCGAGTTTCTTACCACAATAATGTGCACTTCTCGTTATCAAGGTTAAAATAAATTTTTATATTTACATTTTACTATTTCTACCAATAATTTTTATTATTTTCTAATGCAATGTAACCTTATTCTCAATCAAATTGGTTGCAAATACGTTTTCATGTATGCTATAAGTTACAAACTTACTTACCTGCTTGTACAAGGTTCAAGTTGAAGAAAAAACTAAGCACTGCAGTAAAAAGCAACATTCTTCTTCGAGCCAACTCTGAATACACTTCAATAGAAGTAAGATCTTGAATAGCCCATATTATATATGTGGGCGTACTCAATGAGCTACTAACAACACCACAAATAAATCGTAGCAATGGCAGATTCAAACCCGCAGGATAATTCAATGTAGAGATTCTTGTGGTTAAATCGTAAGCCCCTGAGTTGACTGGTGTTTCAAATATCTCAAATGCATGCAAAAATTAATGTTGTCACATATTGATATGTGGAGTTTTTTACACATTTAGGGAGGGAGGGGCGGGAAGTAGGCAGGGCAGTAGGAAAAGCGGCGGGAAGTAGGAATAGCTGCGGGCAGTAGAGAGGGCGGTGGGCAGTAAGAAAGGCGGCGGGCAGTAGGAAGGGCGGCGGGAAGTAGGGAGAGTGCCGAGTAGTAGGGAGGCGGCGGGCAGTAGGGAAACCGGCGGGCAGTAGGGAAACCGGCGGGCAGTAGAGAAACCGGCGGGCAGTAGGAAGGGCGGCTGGCGGCAGGAGAGGCTGCGAGCAGTAGGGAAGACGGCGGGCAGTAAGAAGAACGGCGGGAAGCAGGAAGGGTGGCGGGAATTAGGAAAGGCGGCGGGCAGTAAGGAGATCCGTGCGTCGCGAAGGAAGCTACGGCAAAACGCAATCTGTCAACCACGTTTTTAGGGGTTGGAAGCATATCCCAGCTCATGGGTATAAAAGTTTCGTACAATGCGGAGTTGGAAAAATATCTAAGCTGTTGGGAGGGTATTGGACCAAATTCGAGTGGTGTGTGTGGAGTTAAGATAAAAGTGATGAGATAGGAGGATCAGGAATAANGAGTTAAGATAAAAGTGATGAGATAGGAGGATCAGGAATAAAGGTTGTTGGGAAAGTAAGTTATTGCAATAAAATATTTGTATTGAATAGTAGATGTAGGTTGTTGGGAAGGAAATCAAGCAGAATTTGGTTTTGGCAAGGAAAATTTTTGGTAGAAAATTTGGGAAGAGTTTGTCAAGCTTGGTTCCATGTGGCAACACTCAATAAAAATTCTTGAGCTAAACGAACACAACGTATCTATCTATCCATCCATCCATCCATCCATTCATCCATCTATTCATTTCTATGCATTCTATGCACACACCTCAACCTATCAATGAATCTAATCTATCAAACTATTTCATTTGTGTTTGCGGTTGTGTGCCTATTTTTATCCAATGGTGATGTCCAATTTCGCACGCATCGTAGTACTCCGTTAAAGTGAAATTTAGTCGAAAATTTAAACATCATTTTCAAAACATGTCCCATTTAGTTGTAATTATATTTATTATTGTTTGGCCGTTTAATGTTCGTATTGAATTTTAAGTATTTCACTTCTGCATCAGATTTTTAAAGTAGAGAAATTCCGCCATCAATTGCTATATCCTGATAATTAAATAAAATCTGTCATCAAACCTAAACCAAAAATATGTGAAACTTACTTCTCCAGTAATAAATGAAGAATCTTCACAGGAAAGGAAGAGAATGAGTTTAGCAACTTCTTCTTTCTTCAAAATTCTAGGTATAGGAGATTTGTCTACCATATTTGACAACAAATCACGCATTAAGTCAGANTCTTCTTTCTTCAAAATTCTAGGTATAGGAGATTTGTCTACCATATTTGACAACAAATCACGCATTAAGTCAGATTGATTCTGTATTATGTCATACATATCCGTAGGCATTGGGCCTGGACGTACACAATTCACCCGTATGTTGTATCGACTGAATTCTATTGCCATACACTTTGTGAGCATTGTTAGTGCTGACTTGCTGCAGCTGTACAAAAATCCACCAAGTATATACTTTCTGTCAACCTAAGTGAAAATTAATCAGAGAAATAAAAATAAATTAAGTCTGNAAAATCCACCAAGTATATACTTTCTGTCAACCTAAGTGAAAATTAATCAGAGAAATAAAAATAAATTAAGTCTGTAGATTTTTTAACAAAGTTATAAATATCGACGTCGATAGTATTTCGCAAAAGGGAAATACGTAAATATACCTATAATATTATATACATAAAATAATATTAGTTGGCAACTTATGTATCAAGCGAAAATTAGGGATAGTTGTAAACAGGATACAAAATTTGTACATGAGTTCGACATGCTTGACTGTCAGACGGACAGACAGAGTCATGGACAGTACAGAGTGTCATGCTGATCGCATTAAACACTCACACCACGTTGTTCACGGTTAGAGAGAGGCAGATTTGGGAAAATCAACCTAAGATGGTTAAGAAAACTAAAGTAGTCACAATAACAGACTAAACAACATTGGCCTAATTCCCGCAATTGTATAAAACGCTTCATAGTACTATCAGACTATCGGATTAATATAACTATGAAATGTGACTCATTTTGGAGGTCTCTGATTGGTTGAAAAAACTATCTACGCTCGATAGTTCTAATCACCTCACATGCATGTATAAATTTGTTATTGTCCCTGAATGCAATCCTCTCCACTCAAACTCGACACATAGAAATTTTCTTTGGGAGGAGTTGTGGGGNTCAGACTATCGGATTAATATAACTATGAAATGTGACTCATTTTGGAGGTCTCTGATTGGTTGAAAAAACTATCGACGCTCGATAGTTCTAATCACCTCACATGCATGTATAAATTTCNGACGCTCGATAGTTCTAATCACCTCACATGCATGTATAAATTTCTTATTGTCCCTGAATGCAATCCTCTCCACTCAAACTCGACACATAGAAATTTTCTTTGGGAGGAGTTGTGGGGATGGGAACACATTTTCTAAATTGTGTAGTGACTTTAAGGACACAGGGTAGTTGTCCTCCTTGATAATCTTCCTTACACATTTAGGTTTTCGGAATAAACAAAGCAGCTAATTCTATCACAACTTTTCTATCATTTTCGTTTCCGTAAATTTTCTATAATCTGATAGAAAGAGAAAGGATTTCGGCTATAGGGAACTTAAAGTCCGAACTCCCTGTATATGGTAAGGTTATTATTGTTCACAAAGCAATTTTTCTACAGAAAATAAATGAATAATTAAATAAATAAACGTATGAGATGAGTTATACGAAGACAAAAAAAAAGTAATTTCAACTTTTCACTCTATTTTTTTCATTCCGTTTTGAATATAAAAGAATTCTAGTTAGACCCCAATTCTGCAAATTTCGGCATTTCATTAACTATTTATCATATGACCACAAATATTATTTATAATTTAAAAACAGAAATTCTCTGTAAGTCGCTAATAATTGTATTAAATTCAAATTATGTGACATTAAGAAAATTCCATAATTATTAACAGTTTTTTCAGAGATAACCACTAAGGAAAGAATTATTATTATTGAATTTCCCAACCCTTCTCCTAAAATTGAAAATTTCAAACAAAAATTGTTGTCAAATACGGAAGTTTTAAAAATCTGGAGACGTCACTTACTGTATTACTAGTGTTATTGAAGATATTATATGCGTCATATTGTCATGCATCGTCAAATTCAACTAAACTGATAAGTAGTGGTGACAACGTTTCGTTTCATTCCTTAAAAGAGATATAAAACGATAAGGGGAACTTGCAAAAAGAAAATGAAACAGTGATCCAAAAACGAACACGTAAACAAAACGGAAGTGGTAAGAAGAAAGACATTTGAGATTTCGGAATCATATATTTTACGGCACCACATTTATCAATTTAGCCGCAAATCTCCAGTTATTTGGGACTGTTCCTATTATCAACTTGGAAAAATTCTATTTTGTTAAAAAAATATATATAAACACTCATCATTAGGCAAAATGGAAGGTCATTTAAATCAAAAAAAATATTATTGTTGCATCATCTGTTCGCGAATATTAGTCAACTTAATGAAGTACAGCTTATCTTAAAGTGAAGTATTTTATTTTCAAATCGAATACCTTTTCCCAGCTCAATTGTTAATGGCTCAAAATAACGTTGGATAACACAAAAAATGTTTCAAAATACAGGTAACCTTCTGAAGCAATGGTTACTAAAATCAAATTAACGTAAAACATTGATTCCTGACTTTTAACACTACGTTGGAATGGAGGATTTTTCATAAATAAGTTTCTTATTTTTCAAACAAAAGCCGTAGTTACCAAAATCTCAACAAATACCTAGACCACCGCACATCAAAATTAAACAAACTTGGAAAATCCTATTCACATAACAACTTAATCAGGATTTAGAAATTCGAAACCAATGGAGAATGGACTCCACATACTTATTCCAAAACAGAGTTATAATTGAATACTTATTTCATTCTAACTTCACATGTGTGTAGTAGAGACTTGGCCTCCATTGATACGAAGAGCAATTTCTTAACTAACTGATTGGCTTTATTTTTCGCATATTTGTTGGTTAATAATATTATTAGATATGATTGCTTTTTGTTTTAATTATATAACACATGTACTAATACATTTATTAAATAGATGTAAGAAATATAAACGTTATAATATTATTTATTTATATTATTCATTATTTTTTCATCGAAATTGTAGCCTAAGGTACTCAGGATTAAAAATATGCATTCCTGAATCCTAACCAATTTAAAATAAAATCTCAAATCAACTTTACTCCGGATTAATAGTTATACCCTAATCATGACTTCATTGTTAATTTTTTCGGATGTTAAACCGTAAGAAATCGAATTATCTTAATTGCTCAACTAAGTAACCAATATGCTTTCAAATTGAGAGATAATTGGATGTTAAGAGTTTTGCGTTTTGTTTTCCAGAAAATACCGAAACTAAAGATAAGCTTATCGGATAAAAATTTTGAAATGAGAACCAAATAGTAATTTCTGTTTCTCTTATTTTTGGATCGAAAAGTTGGCATCACTATTCAGAAGGGATAAAGCCATAATTACCAAAGAAGAAACATTGACAATTGTTGCGCCTTGGATGTTATGCTCGCTCACAGCCTTAGCAAATTCTTGACCAACCTTGAGTGCTGCTTTGAAGTTAACGCCAAACACCCTGAAAGTGTAATATTTAGTTTAGTGCCTACCGAATAATGAGTTTAAAGATGTATTTTAATAGTTTACCTGAAATTTCACTCACACCGTAATGTCAATATTAACAGCTTTTACTCGCAGATAGTGTACTAGCTATTGAGGGTTATACTCAGCAGGTTTGATTTGTAAGTTTGATATGCTCTGTAGGTTCTACTATGGAGATTTTAAAACCAAATTCCCGCAATCTGCTGCGAGAGTACCATAAAATACTAAATACACGAATAAATTAGATATATTAATTGTAAATTATGAAAAGCTCATATGCAAAACGTGTCGAATTAGTACTAAGGTCTCTTCCCTCAAGATCCTAGGTTTCTCCAAAACATCCTTTTCCCCAACAAAAAATCACTTTAAAAATTTGTATAAAAGTAATGTAGCAAATATTTACAGAAACCTCCTCTGCGTGATGAGCTACTATACTAAAATTATTTGCTGAGCTTTTGTTTGTAAAATATGATAGATATGGTCATAAAAAACGAAAACGTTTTTTATGACCATATTCAAAACTTTACACAGCAGAACATTATAGAAAATCTGAGCCAGGAGCTTTATTACGCAGTAGTTGCAGGCTTATATTTAGCCTGAAACTACTGTCGGACCAATAGGGTGTGAACTTTGGCCAGACTTAAAAATTCAAAAATTTACTAATTTCATCAAACAGACAAGTGCACGATATATCTACAGACTTTCTTATTTTGACTTTTTTAAAGATTATTCCCATCGTGATGAATCAAGTAATCGGAAGTATTGGCGGTTACAAGTTTTTTGCAGATTTATGCCTAATTATTTTGTTTTAATTATGTTAAGATTTAATTTTGTTTTATTTCAAAATTTGACTTGCGGCCAAAAATGGATGCTAGATATGTAATACTCTAAATTTTTAATCGATCGACACAACACTTCCCATAATTTTCGAACAAATATATCCTTTTTCTGAATGGAGTTTTCGGTATTAAAGTTTAATTAATAATTTTAATTTTATAAAATACTTTTATCTCATGATACTTGTTGAAATTTTAGGTAAGAGTTGTCATAATTAATTAAAAAAATGAAAAAAATTGCAGACACAAATATTAACCAGAGACGTGACGTGCAATAGTGAAGTCACGAGGTGCAAAAATATCGCGAAGGGCCTGCCTAAAATTCTCGACTATTTTGTTCAACAGTAGATGAAGCTTGGAAATTAATCTTTGTTTTTCTTTTTTCCAGGTCAGCAATAACTCAAATGTGGGATAAAATGACGCTGAATTTCTACAATGAAATGAGCAATGTATGCTAAAAAGAAAAATGGATAAATGTTTAAAATGAACTGGCGCAAATTTTTTTGATGTTAATTTCTCTTTCAGACCAACATTACATCGTCAATACTGAAATGTAAGTTGTCCCAAACCTTATTGAACTGATTTAAGACTATCTGTTCTTATTGCTCTGCGATCTTGTTTCAAATAATTTAGAAACAAAAAGTATAAGAACGTTGCATAGCTCACCTGTCTACGTCAGTCTCTACTGTGTCGATACATGAACCAACATGGAACATTCCGGCATTATTCACTAAATGATGAAAAGGGCCCTCTTTCTTCAACACAGTCTCCACGCCTCCCCAGTCGAGCAAGTCCACATGTATGAGATTCACGTTTGGTAAATCCTTTTTGAGCACTTGCAAGATATCCAAGTCCTTGTCTAGTGCAAATACAATCGCTCCGGCTTTTACAAACTTTTCCACAGTAGTTCGTCCAAGGCCTGTGTAAAATATAGTTTATATCAAATTTTTTTTAAGATGTCTACTTTCAAATATACCTTGTGCTGCCCCTGTAATGAGGACTCGTCTTCCAGTAAATATCATTTTAGTTATTAAGCTAAATAACTTTCGATGTGCTAGAATGTCTCCAATGATATCTTTTATGTTTGCCTAGTTATTTGAAAACACTTTTATTCGAAAGGAATTAGAAAGGGCAATTCAATTACCTTTTGGTTGAGGTAATTGTTCATTGTGATGTTGTTTATTAGCCTCACTTCTTTGCCGAATTGCAAGGGGTTAGGTAATAGTGATTCTTTTTATCTTTTTTATTTCCCGAGATATCTTGCCGATGTCAGGTTAAGTCAAGCAGTGTGCTATGGTTACCAATTTTTAATCGATGCCATTACTTGATCTAGACTAAAAATCTGGCACTGGTTACAATAGCTGTTTCATTTGGGTTTTCAGTCGTTAAACACTTTGACTAGGTCTGAAGCCAGAATGGCTGGCTTTTCGTGATTATGGGTGTGAACCCTTTCCATGATATACAAAGATGCGGATAAGATTTTTCTAACAGTAAGATAAATGTCAATAGCTCACATCCATTCAGTGGTTTAGAAGCAATATTCGTAGAGGAATGTGGAAAAAAATTCAAATCTACCTCTTAAGCTACCAGTAAAAAGTGCCTGTCATGCGAACACATCTCTTCAGCAGAAAATGCTGATAAAGTCTCTTACCATCCTTCCCTTTCCTCTGTATAGAGCGAAAACCAAAGTCAATTAAAAATTTAAAAAATATTAGCATCCATTCGGAATTTATCTTACCAAAAATGGACAAAGTTTAGTTTCTAATCCGGTACTTTCATAATTACCGAATGCGGGTATTTCTAAAACTGATGAAATCGCCAAACTTCTTGAGGGAATTTCGCTCACAATCCTAATTTTTCCCATACGAATTGGCTAACTTCAGTTTAAAAAAAGTATGTTTCATAATGCCCGGATACAAGTTTTTACTAATTTGGCAAAATTGAAAAATTCCTGATGCCATTTCGTCCCCAATTTTAATTTTCCTCAGCCAAATTCGTCAAGTTTAGTATTAAACAGCTATAGCACATAAGACTCAGGTATTTTCTAATTTAGCTAATTCTCTAAAATTACCTAATATCATTTCACTTACAACAATAATGAACATAATTTCTGCCATCCAAACAGGTCTAAATTAAATTATGTCCTACTCCACTCAAATAAAAACTATAATTTTAAGCTACAACTGTGCATTTACTTTTACTATCGTTCCGATCCAGTTGACCGTTAGGATTATAGGTAGCAATGTATCTTGGTGGTAGATTATTTTTCTAGACAGTTTTTCTGATTGTCCAGATAAACTCTCTTATCTAAAAAAGACATTCGGTACGAATAGAATAAATAACTCAGAATCAGGTCTTTATTTAACATTCAGAGTTTAGATAGAATACACTTGATCCTGACACTGCAGTCCGAGTCGTTGAAGGTATGTATGCTTTTAGTAATAGTTGAAACATCTAACCTTTTTGTTACAAATTAGTTTTCTTTTTGTGTCGTATTAATAATTTTTGAAACAGTATACCTTAAAAAGACGTTTTTTGTATTCCTGAAACGAAATTGTAAAATTAAACAACCTAAATAAAATGAAATAATAAATTTGTTATCAATGTGTAGCAGATCAGAATTACAGATTGCAGTTTATTAATCTAAGATTGTGATTACCAGCAAGTCGTAATTATAAATCACCCCGTAATCGATTACCGAACTTTTTACAATCTAGCAATTTGTAATTAATTACATTTTTCAAGTAACAAAACATCTCTGCCTAATAGTTTATGCTATTTTGTTTCTAGTATTATCACCAGAAACACTTTTGTGTTCAAGTATTAATTAAATTTTGCTGAAATTTCAATCAATAACTTGTTCATTAAGTAGAAGAAGCATGGAATTTTGTTTTGACTAGAGCATAAAGGTTCGAACCTTAGGTTTGAAATTTAGTTCGAACGGTCACTGCATATTTAAAGCTTCGGGGTTCGAACCTTTTCTTCAAAGGTTCGAACCTTTTAGCTAAAAATAATCTTACCTGACATTTACCGCACTAGTAGGGAATAAGTTTACGTTCAAAAAATTGTGGTAAACCATTTCGAAACATTCATAAATNACATTTACCGCACTAGTAGGGAATAAGTTTACGTTCAAAAAATTGTGGTAAACCATTTCGAAACATTCATAAATATGTTTTTCTATTGCTTTTTTCGGCTCGCATAAAAAATCAATTAGTTTTAACGAGTCTTATGGCTTCCAGAGGCAGCTCAGTGGTTACGGGAAATACAGAAAATTCATCAAATTCCTTAAACCTACCTGAAATCCCACAATTATTGTGGAATCATTTTGATCAAATTAGACACATATAACATACGAAATGTAANTCCCACAATTATTGTGGAATCATTTTGATCAAATTAGACACATATAACATACGAAATGTAAAGTTTTCGACTGTAAAACTGTTTTGAAAACCAATGGATCAACTACTTGCCACTTAAATTAGGCACTTAAAAAAATTGTCATCATATGATTTTGGAAAAACGAATATCAGTGTCTTACTATACCACCAATCAGTGTAAAATCAGAAAGACCGTTTTCTTCGGCAAGATACATCTGTAAGAATGTTCCTTCAAGCTTTACTTTCTTCGCTNTAAAATCAGAAAGACCGTTTTCTTCGGCAAGATACATCTGTAAGAATGTTCCTTCAAGCTTTACTTTCTTCGCTCACATTTTCAACTGGTGGAGTAGAAAATGTCTACCAAACTTCACTAAAATTTTGTACTTCACTTTGTTACATGGGGTTCATTTGCTAATTTCTTTATTAGAGAAAAAGTGCAACAAAAGGTTCGAACTAAGAGTCGAACCTTTAGCATCGAAGTTCGAAAAAGTTCTAGGTTCGAACCTCAAGGATTTTCTTCGAACCTTATACTCTAGTTTTNCTTTAGCATCGAAGTTCGAAAAAGTTCTAGGTTCGAACCTCAAGGATTTTCTTCGAACCTTATACTCTAGTTTTCATACCGCTTTCCCCTTNAAGTTCTAGGTTCGAACCTCAAGGATTTTCTTCGAACCTTATACTCTAGTTTTGATACAGCTTTCCCCTCTTGTAGTTCATAAATAAGCACCATAACAGATTCCATAGGGTTTGTGTAACTTACATAGATGGGCAGCCTTACACGGATAGGTCGTGATTTACCACGGGGATATACGGTTCTAGCTTCACTAAAGGTGTGAAGCTCTTTAATGCTGCGGGGCCTTTTAATATATTCGAATTATAGCATTTGCTTCACAGGAGTCTCATTTTAAATGTCCGACTATCCAAGAAGTTTGTTTTCAATTGTTATCTTAATTTATTAATCAATTAATTTATATTTTATTTATTTTTATTGATAAAATTTTTTAAAGATTTTAGTAAAATATTGGTTAAATTTAAAATAATTAATTTATTAATTAACATTTACAATTTATANTAGGTCGTGATTTACCACGGGGATATACGGTTCTAGCTTCACTAAAGGTGTGAAGCTCTTTAATGCTGCGGGGCTTTTTAATATATTCGAATTATAGCATTTGCTTCACAGGAGTCCCATTTTAAATGTCCGACTATCCAAGAAGTTTGTTTTCAATTGTTATCTTAATTTATTAATCAATTAATTTATATTTTATTTATTTTTACTTGATAAAAATTTTTAAAGATTTTAGTAAAATATTGGTTAAATTTAAAATAATTAATTTATTAATTAACATTTACAATTTATACTTAAAAAAATTCATATTAAAAAACTAATGTGAGAGAATAACAAATTGTTAATAAAGTAAAATGGAGAATTACTATTTACACAAGACCAGCAAATTTTTACTCTCAGAAACGTACACTTGGTTGTACACATTATAGAAAAAACAGTGAATTAATTAATTTATTTAAAACTGAGAAAATTGAGAAAGTAAATGTCGTTGACTGACTATACTGTATACTCATAGAAAGCGGTATCTGTTCAAAAGGTTAAGATAAATTTATAAAACTTTTAAAGGTTCTAATTTTGCTTGAGAGCTGGATTTGTCGGCTGGAGTACTCAAATTTTACTGAAGAGTATAGGTGTCAATAGAGAGACTTAATTTCGCTGAATGACTAAAAGCAAAAGTGTTTTTTCTGTCAGAGGGGTTCGACGGCTCACTAGAAGCCCATCTCAGGTTGCATGAGTTGGATGCTCTCTATGAATTTGAGTGGAATCTATGTGACAAAGACATTTCGGTGTTCTAAGCTGCTGAGTACAGCAAATCTTTAAGTGCTTATAACATTGAAATTGAAATCCATGGTGGATTTGTAAAAATATATGCATAACTATGGGTTTAACAGCCTAACAACCAGTTGTAACCTATTTATAATACTTTTGTCATACCATGGGTCTAAATCCTATACCATCTATTGGAATATACTGTCATGGTTATTTCCGCTTAGTTGTGCTGGTGACCCAGTGACTTATCAGAAATGTTCTCAACGGAAGTTTCCAAATTTATTTTCTAAATAGTGCTCAGAAAAAGCGAGCAGCCTTACAAGATTGTGAGATGTCTANCGGAAGTTTCCAAATTTATTTTCTAAATAGTGCTCAGAAAAAGCGAGCAGCCTTACAAGATTGTGAGATGTCTAGTTTGAAAATGTATTTTTGAAATATACCTTCGCCTGAAATAAGTTGGTTTGCTGTTAAGCATCAGCCATATGCATTAATAACAATGTTCAAATATCCGATATAACATCTTGCTGTACCAACCAAATTTAATGACTCCAAAAGTTAATTTAACTAGCTGTGACTGTATTCTTTACGTGAAATTAGGTATACCGATNTAACAATATTCAAATATCCGATATAACATCTTGCTGTACCAACCAAATTTAATGACTCCAAAAGTTAATTTAACTAGCTGTGACTGTATTCTTTACGTGAAATTAGGTATACCGATGGGTGGTTTCCTTGTTTTTACTGAATGGTTCACAACATTGTGTTTTGCGACACTTATCGCAACCTGGTAAGTTCTAACATTACATCTATCGTGTAGTTTAATAAAACTAGACGATTCAAGTGAAAACTGCTGTATAATTAAAATATTTGGAACGAATTGGTTACTGCAGATTGGTAAATTGAACACTCGGATATAATGAAACCATATCTTGCTTTCTAACCCTTCATTTCACCATCATGAGAGATGAACCAGACCCTATTTTGTTGAAAAAGTCATGCCAATTTAATTTAATTACGTTGTGAAGGAATGAAGAATTTAAGTTTTGAATCACTGAACCAACGTTTTTCGTATTATTANTTATCGCAACCTGGTAAGTTCTAACATTACATCTATCGTGTAGTTTAATAAAACTAGACGATTCAAGTGAAAACTCCTGTATAATTAAAATATTTGGAACGAATTGGTTACTGCAGATATAAGGATTTTTTTTTGCAAAATATGGTCTAAGGAACTTTTTGTCTACATACTTATACTAATAAATACAGACTAATAGTCTGAATTCGTTCACTATCATCGGTTTTTACTTTTTAGGAAAGTGAAACACGTTTGGTTAAATTTAGTTCTGATCACATTTTGCTCCACAGATGTATTACAGAACATGCTGGTCACTTTAGGGGTGGAAACCAATAACCCCTATGCCTCTTCTATGGTCAATGGATAAAGTTGTCGTCAATCCAGGCCACAAATATGTCATCGGTTTGAAGTGCGTGTGAGTTGGCATAAGATGTCGTGTTGTTATTTAGAGGAAACAAGTTAATTTATGTTTAGTGTATATAGTACAGTGGACCTTGCCTATGATGACACCGGATGTAATGGTTATAATGAATCTGAACTGACGGTTCCTGTCTAGAGATAGGCAAATTAATGTTAAAAACCTCGGGCATAATGAACTCGGTTAAATTGAACACTCGGGTGTAATGAAACCATATCTTGCTTTCTAACCCTTCATTTCACCATCATGAGAGATGAACCAGACCCTATTTTGTTGAAAAAGTCATGCCAATTTAATCAATTACGTTGTGAAGGAATGAAGAATTTAAGTTTTGAATCACTGAACCAACGTTTTTCGTATTATTACGTGGCACAATGAGCAAAATAAAAAAAGATAAATGTCAAATTTTAATTATCTATTATTTTTCATCCACTATTACAGCATTTCTAAGTCGTGAGTTAATAGTAGCATTGCAGAATTCTGAAGACATTTCACACAGTTTTATCTGTATTTTTTCTGTTCAAGTAAATTCTTGGTTTATTTGAATTGTGAGGTAGCTGACTCTAGAAAAAGGTCATAATTGAACTAAGAAAACTCAAAAACATCGGATATTATGAACATAATTTTAAATTTAATATTTGTTCTTTATTCGGCTATAATAAACATCTTGTGTTATGAATCGAATTTCTTGGTTCCCAAAATTTTTATAGTCGAGGTCCACTGTACGTAGTGTTAGTTAAACCCGGAGTTTTTCCTACAAAAAACCTCAAAACGGGGTTTTAATGGTTTTTGCGGGTTTTGGTTTTTTTTTTCTAATCCTGCTACGAAACTAGTAAACATAAGATAATTGAGTGGCGCGAATACCAATCATTCAAAATATGAAAAATTTGTTTGGACCGAGACCGACCAACAAATCAACTGCTAATAATGTATTGACTAGGGTTGTCGCCTGTAAAATTTCCTGCACTTTGAATATTCAAATTTAAGGAGCTTGAAGTCATTCACTCCAGCAAATATATCTCAATAATTAAACCAAAATCGAAAGTTAACAAATTTCTTAAATTTTGTTCTGAATATTACAGAATGTCAGTTCAGTGACAATAAACATGTATTGCTAATGAACTAAGCCGGTTACTTGTGTGGATAACTTATCACTAGTGGAGAAACGTATATCGAAATGGATGTGTTCGCCAGAAGATACACCAAGAGATCACCATCTTACACCCATCACGAGAATAACGAATTATCTTCTTGTCAGTTGGATTCATCTAAATCAAGATGTTTCATATGTCCCAATGATCAAGCTTCATTGGAATGTCGTCAGAATATCTTTAGCAATAGTGGATTTATAGGGTCAATTAGCGAGAGGGTGAAAACGATGCGCATTGTTTGTCAGATTCTACGGGTTGAATGGAGTCTTCTTGAAGAACAATTCTCTAACAAACAAAACTTGTTTCCTTTCTGCCAGAACTGCCTCGAGTTGATCTTGAGTCTTGTTAGACTCAGGGAGAGACTAGTTCAATTAGAAACGGAAATCCGAGGAGTTATGCGAGAGGTTGAATTAACTGTGGCGGCTTCTTTTGAACCATGTGAGTCGGAAGAGGAATCCAGTGAAGAATATGCAGATGACGAGTTTACTCATGCCACAAACTTAAAACACACATCACGCTACAACTTTCAGAGAGGAATATTTTCAGGTAAGCGAATCTACTACAGTCTACTACGCAAACGATTTTAAACGAAGAGGAAGATTATATAAATTGTACTTTTTCACTAGAGAAGAAATTTGGCTTCCAGCGCTGGTACTACAGAAGTTGATGATTGGGAATCAAAGTATTATACAAAGAACTTTTACTACTACTATATCTGACCAACGTTTAGTACTGTTAAAGTTTCATATTTTATTTTTATATTTAGTTTGACAAATGGTAGACCCAACTTTAGGTTCATTACTTCGACATACTTTACCGTTTCTGATTTGAATTAACTACACCAATAATTAAACATGACATACATTCAATAAAGTTTGGGATTTTTGAATTTGATGCTGAATCAGATATTTCTCTTGAGTAATGTTTTGTTTATTCCTAGACGAGAAGTAGGGAAGTGATACGAATACGACTGTGCTGTTTGTTGACAAAAATTCTCGTACAGAAATTTTTCTAATTTTTTTTGGGTCGATTAACATTTCTGATCCAAATCATACTTTTTTTATAAAAGGATATTGAAAATTAGAGAGATAGTTCTTTAGGGCTGGCCACTATATAGTGTCAAAGCGTCAACACTTATAGTACATTGCAAATAAAAATTTTCGAACCTAATTTTGAAGCTTCCAATGCTTAAGATAGTGCGTCACTGAATTAAGATCGGAAAACTTGACTTTCAACTTTTGACCCCTCTTGATCCTAGTGACTGGATTAAAAAAAAATACCCCACTACCTTTCAAAATACTCTTTATATAGTGAGTTATTANCTTGATCCTAGTGACTGGATTAAAAAAAAATACCCCACTACCTTTCAAAATACTCTTTATATAGTGAGTTATTAAAATGGCACAAATTACTTTATAAATTTAAACTTGAAAAAATGCCAACGAGACTGAGAAGTTTAGAAGTATGGGCCTGCAGAACACTTCAAACTGGAATTTAAGTCCAAACACTTACCCTTTACTTAGCAAATTGAAAAATATATTGTTTGTTTTGAAAATTATTTAATTGAAATCATGCTTACAATATTCATTTATAATTTTTACCTGACCGGTCTTCCAATTTATTCTTTTTCATAAATTCTGTGAATTTGTAAATTGAGTTGCACAGAGTGCTAGAATTTTGAGAGTATGAGTAACCGTTAGATTTGTTACCCGCGCAAATTCCGTGAGAAAATCTTAATTCTGAAGTAATGTGCTTGATGGCAGCACAACGTACCCACGCTATGTCACTCTTATGACTAAAAAACCGTACTTATTTAAATCTAAAATTACAGTTTGAATCGTTTCAGAACACAGTAAGAGAGATCTACTGGCGAAAAAAATAATGGAATTAGAAAGGGACAATGAAGAAAATATCATGGAAATGCAGCCTTCATTTGTGCAACTCCACATGGAAACTGGGAGAGTGATAACAGAAGAAAGCGATATTGGAGGAAGATGGCAGAGTAAATACCAAAAAAAGAGAAAGAAAGAGAAGGTTGAAGTCTCCAATGGAGCAAGAGAGAGTGGAAGAGGTCAAAGGTTGACTCGAAGGGCTTCAGGTAGAATCCGAATGGACATAAAAGAGGAACCTTCGGAGTCAGATCCAGACGAAGGTTTTCAACTCGCTTCCTCCCCATGTCCACAGGATTTTCTGGAATTGAAAGAAGAAAAAATGGATGAAGACTGCGCATTTACAGAAGGGGATGAAGAGGAATCAAGTACAGAAGAGAACGATGACTCAAATGACAGTGATTTCTTGCTCTCCACGTAAGAAGCTCGACAGAATATTTGTACCGTTTGTAGGAGAGGCATATCCCAATAACAAATATTTTGCAGCAAAGTCTAAATAAACGATACCCAATCTCGAAGCTTACAATTTACGTTACCCCGACCTAACAACTTGAACACTTTCATCAACTCAATTGACGCCAATAACTACTCATCTGCTGGGTATTGAATTGGGTGAGAGGATTGAGTTGAAAGTGTTCAGGCTTTTTTTCATTTTTGGTTCTAGATACATAGTTTTCAATAGGTATTGAGTAAAGTTATAATTTCTAATTNTCAGGCTTTTTTTCATTTTTGGTTCTAGATACATAGTTTTCAATAGGTATTGAGTAAAGTTATAATTTCTAATTACACAATAACACTGTCCGAAACGTGGCTTCATCGCTAATTATGCAAGCAAGCATGCTCCACAGTCAGGGTANTTTACACAATAACACTGTCCGAAACGTGGCTTCATCGCTAATTATGCAAGCAAGCATGCTCCACAGTCAGGGTACTAGAACCTGTAAATATTAGTTAAGCAAGCATGCTTTACGCGCAGGAGGGTTAGTCACTTTTCTAAAGTAGTAAGAGGCGAGTTATAAAGTATTGTAAAGAATTTCTGTAGAATTTGGGGAAATTTTTTNCACTTTTCTAAAGTAGTAAGAGGCGAGTTATAAAGTATTGTAAAGAATTTCTGTAGAATTTGGGGAAATTTTTTTCTGAACCTTTTTCACTTTCTAATCGATTGTGATTAATAGAATGAGTCAAATCAATTGTATTCAATTCAAGTTTAATTTGACATGGTGGATTTGAAAGAATTTCGACTATTTAGAGATTATATACAAATTTAAAACTCCGGTTGCACCACACCTATTATTCAGTTGTTCTTTCAATTTTGAATGATAAGAAAATAATTAAATCCCTATTCGTGACAAAGACAAAGAGAAAAAATAGAAACTCAAGAAACCCGTAGTCGCTCTTGCCAAACTTTTACTAATTTTCCAGTAAAATACTGCCTATTTAAAAAAAAAAGATTTTTTTTTTTGTAAAAAAAAAAATTATAAAGAATTAGCTTCAAATTTTTTTAAATAAAAAATATCTTCATTTTATACTCTACAATTTTTTAGTTTTTCAATTTTTATGAATTCTCTAGAATTTGTAACAAAACAGTACACCTAACTAAACTTTCTATGCAAAACAGAGAGAAGAGAAGAAAGGAATCTACCTTAAGAACGAAAAAGACAGCTAGTGGAGTCGTCGCAGCACATGACAACGCCACAAGGCGAGTGATTTATGTGAAGCTGGAACCCAAATCCCGGCAAAAGTCGAGAACTGAGGAGTCACGAAAAGCTCGAAAAAGATTTCCAAAAGAAAACTTTGGTAAATTGCAAGAAGGCGAGGATGGACGTGTGTTCTACGAGGGTGTGGAAATCGTCAAGAACCCAGGGGCACCTGGTCGTGGGACTTTTGTCCTGAAATGCGGTTCTTGCTTTAAAGAATACGACGAGAACCAAGGGAAGCGTCATAGACGGGATGCATATAAGCTCATGCAAATCCACATCAAAGGAATTCACCTCAGTAAGTATGCCATACCACAACACTTGCAAGTTGCTATTCCCTAAATTTATTTACAATAACTTTTTTTAGAAAGCTATAGTTGCTCCATCTGTGGGAAAGGGCTCCGTGATGCACGAACTTTACGCCTTCATATGGAAAGGAAACACATCCGTCCAAAAGGTATTCCCAGCGTTCCCTCGAAAGACGGGGGAAATTATTAGTCGAGGGCCTCTCCAGCAAAGAGCATGGACCAAAATTAACTTCTGTCTACAACAAAATATTTTCCCACACTGTACTACCAACTTTACTAATTCTTTTATTCTCTTATATTCAGCAAAGANTCTACAACAAAATATTTTCCCACACTGTACTACCAACTTTACTAATTCTTTTATTCTCTTATATTCAGCAAAGAGAAAACCTAGAACGTCCCATAAGAATGGAGATTATCCTATTGACATGGATCGCACAGAAGACGGGCGACTCTTCTATGACTGCGTAGAAATCATTCGAGTAGAGCTAGATGACGGTAGTGGAGATTTCGAAGTTAGATGTGGTCTTTGCGAGAAGTCTATCCGAAATGCGCATGTGCAGCGCTACCGCCAATCCCCCTTCCGTCTCATCATCAATCACATCAAAGGAAAGCACAAAGGAGAGTATAAATGTACCACATGTGAGAAGGTTTATGCAAACGCCAAATATCTCCGTAAGCACATTTTCTTTAGTCATGGGACAGCCGGTCCGGAAAACATTTGTGACATCTGTGGCAAGACTATTGACTCCTACAAAAAGGTATCTTTTTCGTATGGATACCCTCTTGTGTTCCTAAAGCTNATCTGTGGCAAGACTATTGACTCCTACAAAAAGGTATCTTTTTCGTATGGATACCCTCTTGTGTTCCTAAAGCTGGCTAATGATTTTATTGTATGACTTTGTTTTCATTATCAGTACATGCGTATTCATAAATGGTCTCACAAGAATGCACAGGAGAGAGCAGCTGCTATTTCAGCAGGTGAAAAGGAGCCATTAAAGTATTCAGAAATGCTCGAGAAGCGAAAGGTAGAAAGAAAATTGTAAAATTTTTCTAATAAAAAGCTAACTTTTTATCTCTTTTGTCTACATGAGTCAAAGAGTGGACCGAATTTCCAATGTGCTGATTGTGGGAAAAGGTATATTATCGATTACTCTCAAACTTTGATAAACTAATGTTATAGAAAATTACACTTACAACCAGGCACGAGTAATGTTGATTATATGGACTTTGCGGATTACGGAAATTTTGGAAGAAAAAAAACCTAACGAGGTTTTAGGGTTTTCACCATCTATTGGTGTTTCACCATAAATTTGTTACGAAAACACGAAAATCCCCTAATAAGTTTTGTGTTGCTGGTTTTTATATAGACAACCTAGGGTTTTAGCAACACTGATTACAATTACTCCTATCAGTTTTGATATTTTATCTGAATTAATTGCATTGATGGCTTAATACTAAAATTCTGTAATAAGATGTTATAAAGTTTTCGTATAATTGTTATGATAGAGAGATAGGGCTGTCGATCTCCCAGGAATGACAATTTATAAATTGACTATTTTAGTTGCGTACATAAGGTCTAAAATATTACTTTTTTCTTGACGCTGAGCTGGGTTTCGATTGCCTTCTTGCGATGTTACGCGAGGCGACTTTGTTGCTTTGAACTGTTATATTAAATCTAAAAACTTCTGATAACAAAATTTTACTATATCCCGTTTGGTACGATTAATTTGGAAAAATCAATGTTATTTGTTACTTTGCTCCCTCTCCCGGATACATCTTCAATAATTTCCACTTTTTATTTATTTCAGATTCCAATTTCTGTGTATGTTGACCCGTCACGAACACGTTCATCGGCAGGAAAGAGTATATAATTAATTTTAATTGTTAAATCAGTATTGTGATGAACAGGTGTGATTTTAGTTTTTTGTCGCTTCGCTTTATAGAATGCGGACAATATCATCTCTAAAAAATTACGCCAAAAGTTAAAAGGTTTTGTCACATTTAACGTTGAGCAGGGGTTCTTGCCAGATTACGATGGAATTTCGCCGGATTTGACCTGTACAACAATGTTGTAATGGACTAATTTTACTCTCGACCGCTACAGGTCACCTATATTAACATATTACATTTTTCAGGGGTCACTGTCAGATTTTCTGAGATTTTGCATAAATGTAGCTATTGTTTCATAGAACAACGTTAATATCGATTTCAAAACGACACCTTCACTCACTTAACTTTTAAAGATCAGCAAATTTAACAGTCTTTATCCAAGCGTGTCCTTGGGAAGTTTTACACAAATTCTAGTAAATTACATGAATAATTGAATCAGTGGAACAGCTTATTGTAGGAATCAGTTTGAATTTTGATAGGAATTTAGTGACATAAAACGTATCTTAATGTTGGTGACCTCTAGAGATCAAACTAGTAAAGCTAGCAATTTGACATCGAATACAGTATTGCCCTACACCTAAATTCCTGCCTTCATGCAAAATTTCATCGAAATCTAACCTCCGTCTAACGTTAAATCGGATAGATTTCCTATCTGGATGTTGATTCCAAACTAAATCCAAACAACCCTATGAAGCGAATGGATAACAAACTAACTAAAACCGCCATGTTTTAAAAGAACTGTAAGCGACATATTTATATTTTCAGACCCATCAGTGCAGCTACTGTGGCAAATTTTATTCTACGTTGGAAAACTTGAACACTCATATTAAATTTGTGCACGAGAACGAACGAGTACACAAAGTTTACTTTTGTCAGCATTGCGATAAGGTAAGTGAAAGACTAAAGTGCATATAATCGTATTAATCATACGCTAAAATGAAATAAAAACAAACTTCATGTGGCTTTTAGCATGAGATACACTGAGTCTTTTACGTATGAAACAATTGACACAAATCGTAGGAAACATTAAGTTAATTTTTATTTGTAGCGCATCACTACAAAGTCGGCATGGGAGAAACATGAGCGGACNCGTAGGAAACATTAAGTTAATTTTTATTTGTAGCGCATCACTACAAAGTCGGCATGGGAGAAACATGAGCGGACGCACACAAAAGAGACGCCATTTTCATGTCCAGTGTGCAACAAGCGCTTTGCATTGAAGCAGAGTGTAGGGAGCCACTTGAAGAAATGTAAAGGAGTGGTAGGGAGTAGTGGAACTGTTGGTAACTATAAAAAGAAGCTGAAACGGAAAAGAAGTCCAGTTTCAGAGGACCTGCCTAAAAGACTGAGAGAGGTGCAAAGTGAAACAAGATCTGTTGGAGCTTACTCAACAGCATCATCTCCAGACATACATCCAGAACTTCAACAATCCACATTCTCTCATCAACCACAATATATACCTCCACCACCCAGGACACAAGTTTACAATAATCCTATCCCTCATCCCCTCAATTCTGCTTTCCCAAATTTCTACAACCCTTACACAGGGAGCCACATGAACTTTGACAATCTCATATAGTAGTGAATAATTGTAAATTAAGAACTTTTTTTTTACTAATAGCACAAATACAGATTGTAAACCTAAATTTCCCTTATGTTTCTTGCGTTAAGTGCAAGGAAACAAGGGCGACAACTTTTGGGATATAATTTTAACTTCAAATTATGCAGAGCATATTTAAATACCAAGTCAAGGGATGAGTAGTGTTTGCTTTCACTACAAAATTTTTCAATCTGTTCCTGAAACAATTTAGGGATCTGCTTCGATTATGTATTTTCATGGGAGAGGCTTCAGTTATATAACAATTTTACATCTTGTGTTTTAATCAGTGGATGTGATATTACTATTTGAAGGTAATTGTAGTGATTATAGTAATCGATAGAGCAATTTTACATTTGCAAGCCGCTTGTCAANATTACTATTTGAAGGTAATTGTAGTGATTATAGTAATCGATAGAGCAATTTTACATTTGCAAGCCGCTTGTCAAGAGTGTGGTACAGCTTGTCTACACGAATTAATTAAAATACATGTAATTTGTGAAATTTTTGAGATCTGTGGAATTTCCGACATCAATGTTAACATTCAAATTAAATGACAGTTTGGCTCCTTTTAATACGATGAAATACCCAACTAGTTACGTTTACTCAATTATCTTTCAGGAGTTATTTAAAAGTGTAATAACAAATCTGATGTTTATTTAGTTTATACTGTGCTATTTACCACCGAACAAGTGTTACTTGGCCGATAAATGGAATTGCAAGAAACAAGCAAAATATACTCGTTCCTTTGCGCGGTATTTAAATTATACTTTGTCGAATGTTATTTCACATCAACCTATATCCTTTTTACTTAAATTAAATAAACAGATGGATAAGATTACTAGGATAATATTTCGTTTAATCGAAATGTTCATGCGAAGAGTTTCTTCAAAAGTCGAGGTTGGAGTAGTCTGTATAAATCCTATAAGTGGTAGTGAAAATTTTATTTGGACTCTTAGAAGCAAGGACGCCAAAAATATTGTTTACAAAAAAAAATTCATAATTAGTTTTGATTAGACAAGTTATTGCAAAGCAGTGGAAAAGATGAAAGCAGAGAGGCAGAGAGAGGGGTCGACAGGTTCTCTGTTGAGTGAGGTGGGGTAGATGCAAAGAGACCATACCCCATTCCACTGATTCTCTCAACTCTCTGCTGCTCTTGTTAAATAATTAACTTTTGCAAAGAAAAATTTTTTCAAACACAATTCTCTCCAACTTTTGTATTTCACGCTGTTTATTTGCTGTCTCAAATTTTTTTGATGAAAGCGACTTTCTACGGCCAGGAGTAAAGTGGTAGGCCTTGTATAATTGAGTCAAAAAGGTCTAAATGTGGCAAGATGTCCTTGTAGATGTCTTCCACAGTAATTAGATTGGAGAAAATGTCACTAACTTAAGGTTGCACCCCAACTTATGCTTCACAAATTCATTATTAAGTTGGTCATATGCAGGTNCGCAGTAATTAGATTGGAGAAAATGTCACTAACTTAAGGTTGCACCCCAACTTATGCTTCACAAATTCATTATTAAGTTGGTCATATGCAGGTCCAGGACTGAAAACCCGGTGCAAATCACCATGTTCATTTTTACACAATTTTTTTGTATTTTAAATCACACTAAACTATTTTCTAAGATGTCATGAAACAAGAATTGAGTTTGATCGATAAACTTTTTGGCTTTACAACCTNATTACTATTTGAAGGTAATTGTAGTGATTATAGTAATCGATAGAGCAATTTTACATTTGCAAGCCGCTTGTCAAAAGTGTGGTACAGCTTGTCTACACGAATTAATTAAAATACATGTAATTTGTGAAATTTTTGACATCTGTGGAATTTCCGACATCAATGTTAACATTCAAATTAAATGACAGTTTGGCTCCTTTTATTACGATGAAATACCCAACTAGTTACGTTTACTCAATTATCTTTCAGGAGTTATTTAAAAGTGTAATAACAAATNAAATACCCAACTAGTTACGTTTACTCAATTATCTTTCAGGAGTTATTTAAAAGTGTAATAACAAATCTGATGTTCATTTAGTTTATACTGTGCTATTTACCACCGAAGAAGTGTTACTTGGCCGATAAATGGAATTGCAAGAAACAAGCAAAATATACTCGTTCCTTTGCGCGGTATTTAAATTATACTTTGTCGAATGTTATTTCACATCAACCTATATCCTTTTTACTTAAATTAAATAAACAGATGGATAAGATTACTAGGATAATATTTCGTTTAATCGAAATGTTCATGCGAAGAGTTTCTTCAAAAGTCGACGTTGGAGTAGTCTGTATAAATCCTATAAGTGGTAGTGCAAATTTTATTTGGACTCTTAGAAGCAAGGACGCCAAAAATATTGTTTACAAAAAAAAATTCATAATTAGTTTTGATTAGACAAGGTATTGCAAAGCAGTGGAAAGGATGAAAGCAGAGAGGCAGAGAGAGGGGTCGACAGGTTCTCTGTTGAGTGAGGTGGGGTAGATGCAAAGAGACCATACCCCATTCCACTGATTCTCTCAACTCTCTGCTGCTCTTGTTAAATAATTAACTTTTGCAAAGAAAAATTTTTTCAAACACAATTCTCTCCAACTTTTGTATTTCACGCTGTTTATTTGCTGTCTCAAATTTTTTTGATGAAAGCGACTTTCTACGGCCAGGAGTAAAGTGGTAGGCCTTGTATAATTGAGTCAAAAAGGTCTAAATGTGGCAAGATGTCCTTGTAGATGTCTTCCACAGTAATTAGATTGGAGAAAATGTCACTAACTTAGGGTTGCACCCCAACTTATGCTTCACAAATTCATTATTAAGTTGGTCATATGCAGGTCCAGGACTGAAAATCCGGTGCAAATCACCATGTTCATTTTTACACAATTTTTTTGTATTTTAAATCCCACTAAACTATTTTCTAAGATGTCATGAAACAAGAATTGAGTTTGATCGATAAACTTTTTGGCTTTACAACCTAAAATTCACTCACTTTCTCACGGATTGGATTCGTTTTCTAAAGAGCATTTACGCATAAGTTGTGAAAAACTTTTNTAAAATTCACTCACTTTCTCACGGATTGGATTCGTTTTCTAAAGAGCATTTACGCATAAGTTGTGAAAAACTTTTTCAAACTCATTGGCTGCATAAAAGCGTCGCGTTGTATTAGAATCGATGTAAGTTTTCGATCATACTTCTCACTTAAACTCTAGGATGCGATGAATTTTTGTGATAACCAGACCCTTCTTGGCGTAGTATTTTAAATTTCGATAATGTCAAATGTAATTCTTTCTAATGGACAAATGAGGTACAAGTTTTGTTTCGTTCATCATGTAGTTCACCGGAAGCTAACAAATTCTGTTGGTAAGGACTAAGTTTGAAGGAAGCTAGGGTTGTCCGTTGGTTAGCCAATGAACAGTCTTGATGATCTATGTGCTAGTTATTAGGATAAGGAAGGTCGACGTCCAAGATGTGTACAATATCATCGTTATCAATCAATCAATCAATAAGTTTATTTGACGTTGGCCATCGTTCTATCAATAAAATTGCGCACATAAGCAAATTTAAATAAAATAAAATTATGAGTGTTAAAATTACTGAATTTTTTTNTATCAATAAAATTGCGCACATAAGCAAATTTAAATAAAATAAAATTATGAGTGTTAAAATTACTGAATTTTTTTCAAATATATGAAATAAAAAGTGATAAATAAAATGCGAAGTTTGGATCAGTGGATCAGACTTCCTTGATAAGTTGAATTGCGTCTACTGGCATTCCTTGAAAGTAATTNTATCAATAAAATTGCGCACATAAGCAAATTTAAATAAAATAAAATTATGAGTGTTAAAATTACTGAATTTTTTTTAAATATATGAAATAAAAAGTGATAAATAAAATTCGAAGTTTGGATCAGTGGATCAGACTTCCTTGATAAGTTGAATTGCGTCTACTGGCATTCCTTGAAAGTAATTNTCGAAGTTTGGATCAGTGGATCAGACTTCCTTGATAAGTTGAATTGCGTCTACTGGCATTCCTTGAAAGTAATTCAGTCGAATGTTAGCCGTTCCAGTGCATTCCAAATTGCATGAAAGAAAGGTTGTTCTCCACAATATTTGCACTAATTCTCCTCAAAAAATCCAATGTTAAACCATTTTCCTTTATTGTAGACAGAGTTGGAATTTAAGACAATTTTATTTGATGATAGTGTGGAATAGTGTAGGTTTGCTGTGCGAATTTGAAGTAAAATTTTCTCAAGTGGTCTTCGTTTTTGTACCCAGCTAGTAGAAACTATTACACAGACATCTTTCGCTAAGCCTCTTTCATTATAAACCTTGCATATCTATACATTTCAGTCTACATTCCAACTGCAAACACCAACTGTATTTTTCGATTGGATGTCTATACGAGATTTTTCGAAGGTCTATATACACATTTAGAGTAAGGCTCGAGTCGTTAGCTGACAGAAGTTTTAACCATAGAAAGATAGTAAACCTGAATACATCAAAGCTTAATGGAATGCAGCGTGTCTCTAAACGAAGAAAATGTCGGGGGGTACTACTGAAAGGAAGGTGGAAGAGTCTCTTAAAGTATTGCTGTTGGACCCTTTCTATTTTATTTGTGTTGTGATCCTCACACCCCTGAGCCGTACAAGGTAGTTGATTTGACAATAGAATTTAAAAAAAATTTCGAGGTTTGCAAGTAGAGGGTTTTTATCNATCCTCACACCCCTGAGCCGTACAAGGTAGTTGATTTGACAATAGAATTTAAAAAAAATTTCGAGGTTTGCAAGTAGAGGGTTTTTATCGTGCCTAGGGTGCGAAATACAGTGGCTTACGCTGTAATGCCTTTCCCAATAGCAGATTTAAAGTGGAGGCCGAACGACCCAATCGATTAGAAAATTATGCCAAGGTACATATAAGATTTCGTGGTCTGCCCTGGGTTACCTCTGCAGGAGAACTTNAGCCGTACAAGGTAGTTGATTTGACAATAGAATTTAAAAAAAATTTCGAGGTTTGCAAGTAGAGGGTTTTTATCATGCCTAGGGTGCGAAATACAGTGGCTTACGCTGTAATACCTTTCCCAATAGCAGATTTAAAGTGGAGGCCGAACGACCCATTCGATTAGAAAATTATGCCAAGGTACATATAAGATTTCGTGGTCTGCCCTGGGTTACCTCTGCAGGAGAACTTGTCTTCTTTTCTCACTCTTCCAGAAAGGCGTATTAAAAGTACTTTTGTTTTAGAAAAATTCACCTCGATACCTCGTAAATGAAAGAAGTTAGCAGTGAGATTCATCTTCTGTTGGAGGAGTATTCGTGACTGAGCAACGAGAACTAGATCGTCCGCATAAATAAGCAAATGTACAGATCACAAATGTAGTCGAAAGCCGGCAAGGAGACGTCTATCAAATATGTTAACCAATTCCATTATAAAGAGGTTAAAGAGAGTGGGACTTGTAGATTCACCTTGAAGGAGTCCTTTCATGTTTTTATTCTTTCTGTTAAACCGTAAGAAGTGAAAAAATTTGCACCTTCATTCTTGTATATATATGTGAATATACGGATAAATTTAGTAGACAACCCTAAGTTTTTACGAACCTTCCATAAGAGGTTGTGGTTTGGAGTATCAAATGCTTGGGAAAGATAAACGAAGCAAACATATAATTCCTTTTCTTTGAGGAGTTGGATGTGTGCCATAGACACGAGAGTAAAAACATGGTCAACGCAAGATCTTCTGTTCCGGAAACCTTCCTGAAAGTCGGATACGATTAATGTTTGGGTATCCACTCCACCAGCCTACTATTTAGAATTTTATTAAAAAGTTTGAGTGTGCTGGTTAGTAGAGAGATAGGAATGTAATATCATCATTATGAGCCACAGATTTAATGTGGAACAGGTCAATGAAATGTTTTTCTAAAAAACTAAATTTGGTGACTGGAAGCAAGGTTTGCATTGGTTTCNCATAGACACGAGAGTAAAAACATGGTCAACGCAAGATCTTCTGTTCCGGAAATCTTCCTGAAAGTCGGATACGATTAATGTTTGGGTATCCACTCCACCAGCCTACTATTTAGAATTTTATTAAAAAGTTTGAGTGTGCTGGTTAGTAGAGAGATAGGAATGTAATATCATCATTATGAGNAAGTTTGAGTGTGCTGGTTAGTAGAGAGATAGGAATGTAATATCATCATTATGAGCCACAGATTTAATGTGGAACAGGTCAATGAAATGTTTTTCTAAAAAACTAAATTTGGTGACTGGAAGCAAGGTTTGCATTGGTTTCCCGTAGAGATTTACCATATTCCAAAAAAATTATTTACTTCTGAAACTGATCATTTACACTTCCTGGGTACTCTCCATGTATTTGTTGTTAGCAATGGCTTACAGCGTGCAGTTTTGAGAGATTCTTCCTATATGAAAATAACGCTCACTATTTCACTATTTTTTAAATCATTAAAGTTATTTCAGATTTATTTAAACTACTCCTAAATTTTAAGGGTTGGGAAGTATCACAGTCAAACCAACCTTGTGACAGTTTCGCGTCACCTGTCGCCTTTTTGTACAGAATGACGCTACTTTCTTCACAACGTAGATACTTTCCGAGGTCTTTTACATTATTGACGTCGGACCAAAATGAGAAAAGATTGTGGAAGCCGATGTACTGCCGAAGGAAGTTGGTGACTAAACTTCTTCCATGATGGTGGTTATAATATATGGAGTTCTTCCCTTCTCGTTTCAGCTAGTTTCGTTTTAGCCAGTAGCCCACTCACTAGAAGCCTCTCTATGATAACAGACAATAACATTTCCACCTAGTTTATGCCAGGTAGTTTGCCTGTTTTGTTCGGCAATGATTGCTCTTCCATCTTCAACTGTTTTCACATTATCGGCTGTGTCATTGTATTACACAACAATATTCTTTCATCGCACGACTTTATCTCTGTGGAAGTGCTGCATGTAGGTGTAATGCTCATATTAAGGATTTACGATATACTAACTGATTCTTCTACGGCAAGTNTGGAAGTGCTGCATGTAGGTGTAATGCTCATATTAAGGATTTACGATATACTAACTGATTCTTCTACGGCAAGTTTATCAGAAAAATCAATAATTGGTTCAGTAGTAGTTTTAGATAAATTTTTGATAGTTATTGGGAAGCCCTATGGTTCTTTGCAGATTTTGCACAACGTCATACTAACTTTACCTATGACGAAACTAAGTACTCTTGCTTCTGAATATCCGAGATGGCATTGCTTCGGTATTAGAGTAAACCTTTTTNTGGAAGTGCTGCATGTAGGTGTAATGCTCATATTAAGGATTTACGATATACTAACTGATTCTTCTACGGCAAGTATATCAGAAAAATCAATAATTGGTCCAGTAGTAGTTTTAGATAAATTTTTGATAGTTATTGGGAAGCCCTATGGTTCTTTGCAGATTTTGCACAACGTCATACTAACTTTACTTATGACGAAACTAAGTACTCTTGCTTCTGAATATCCGAGATGGCATTGCTTCGGTATTAGAGTAAACCTTTTTATAAAAATTTTTACAACGGTTTTCGCTTAATGTCACCTTCAAGGGAGCCAAAAAATCGGTTGACACTAAACGGAGTTGACAATAACCGATTATGTCAACTGAGTGATAATTTAAAGATTAGGTGACATTAACCAAAGTTCCTGGTTATAGCGGCTCATTTTATTATACGATATAAGTTTCAATTTATTTTACACGTTTTAAAGGTTATTTTCTGAATTTGGAATACGTTAAAAGCAAATAACTTCTCAAAGTAATTACTCTTATATTTGCAAATTCCACTTGAATTTCTGTGTAGTCGTTCTTTTAACAAATGTCAAAATGAACCAATAGAATTAGTTCATGTGGTACGTAACTCAATCAGCAATTAGAGGCAAATTACGAATCTGACATGCATTATTGACGTTAAAGTCAAATTTTGCAAAAGAAATTTGGCAAATTTATAGAATTATTTTTGGAGAATTTGACTTGACCGCCACAAATGGTTGCCAGATTCGTATTAAAAATGAATTTTCTGTTCGATTGAAATACTTCTGGACAAATTTCAATGGGTTATTTCAAGATTCATTGCAAAATTAAAAAAAATTCCAGTGAAATTCGCAAATATTTTGAAAAACTCGCGTTGTGCACTAATAATAGATGTTATATCCTTAATCTAGAAAAGATTACGATCGATAAACATATCTTTCCTTTAATTTCGCGATGAGCTTTGGTACAATTTTTCCGAAAGTGGAATGAAAAAGTTATCTTAGTGTGCCCATCTAAGTTTAGTTTTAGAAAATAAGCTTTCACGATCGAGCACGTTGTACTTAGGTAAGAGACCGCTTTGTAAATACAATATATAGGTTAATGAAACCGTTCCTACAAGCGTCACGGATCGGCCACACTATTTAAACAAGCATGAGTTTATATTCTGCACTTGAGAACCGAAAGTTTCCATTAAAGTCTTTATATGCCATGCAGGCAGTTGAAATGAGATGATAGAAGGCGGAGGTTGACAATAAGAGGTGTAGCAATAGGCAAAGTATTTACTACATGAGAGCATAGAGTTTAGCCAAGGGAAAGCCAACCGGTTGACATGAAGCGAAGTGTGACATTAAGGGGTAGTGACATTAAACTAAAACAATGTATTATGAAATTTAAGGAACGAAAATCTTTTGTCAATATCCAATCTGTGCTATTTGTTTGGTTCTGTATGAGCCGGAGAAGACTAAGGTGAATTACAAGGTTCATTTAGATGCATTTGTACATTTTACTCACTTCATCTTGCATTTTGAGCTTCAGATAAGGTCGAATTCTTTTCGGAGGATGGTCTCCTGTATTGATGTAAACTTAAGTCTTTCTGAGCTTCCAATCTGATGTGCTTCCCAGGCAAATACTATCTGACCCTTGTCAATGACATGTGTTATTTTCTTTTTATCTGATTCAGTGAAGTGAGGGTTAGTATTGAGTTTTTGTCATTTCTCCTCTGATAATTTTGTTATTTTGGCATTACAGATTATTGTCCCAATAATCGAACAAGTATAGAAAAGAAAAGTTACATTTTATTATTATCATTATTATCTATAAACTTTTTAATCTTGAATCCCTTATCTAAATTTTTGGTGAGAGTATTCTACTCCTAACGCTGGAATTATTGAGTTCAGATGGGTGAAGTTTTCTATAGTTGAGATGTATAGTATAGTAAGAGAGTTTTGAAAAATTAAGTTATAACTAAGTAATAAGTAATAAAGTTGAAGTAATGATAGGTATATTAAGCAAAAAGTATATGACCATATTTTTTTTTAATATGTAAGATGTATCTAATTAGAGGTTAGGTTGTGTCTGATTTGATGTTTGGTTTGATGTCCGATTTCACGTCCTGTACAATGAGTGTAACTGGAGAGAGCTTTAGTGGGTGTATTATGATTTTGCATGTCCTTCTGTTGAGTTCTACGACAAGTGATGTCTCCGCAGGTGGTGTAGAGCAATGTTGGTTGTTTTTGAGGAGTCCTGGTGTAAATGGATGAGTTACAGGTTGAAAAGAATAGTAGAATCGGTGACTTCGGTCTGACAACCTGGATGCAAGGCCATATGTAGCTCCCCGTAAAGATGTCGTGGTACCTCTGGGACTACTCCCGGTGGTTGATCTAGTCCTGGATGGTGGTGATAAAGATCTAGTTTTGTGTGCTGTAGTGGTCATCATTCGGGAAAGTGTCTGTGTTGCGTGGTAGCGGGTGTCAGTAAGTGTGTGAAGGATGACCCATTTTGTTCACCAAGAGTTTCGACCAGGTTGTTTAGTTGGTGTATATGTTGAAAGATTGTAGTCATGGTTTATTCTTTAATCTTTTATTGTAGATGGAATTGAGACCAAACTTGGACTAAGTTCCTTGGTTGCGGCATTTACAGTAGTTTGGATGGTGAAGAATAGATTAAGAATGATGTAGTTTAATAAATTTTAGTCCTGTATATAGATTGAGGATGTTAATATAATATTTCAAATTGACTTCTCCGTTATTGGAGGGTGAGGATGATGATGATGATGAATCTGATGTGACATAAGTTCCCTATGCTTGCCATGTTTTGATGATTTGCGTGATTTTGCTTTGTGAAATGAAGTTTGTATTAGTCTTAGTGATCAAGAAGTGTTTTGCTGAGGTGAACAGCGAAGGATAGAACTAGATTGTTTGTTTCCTGTCCGTTACTTTAGTGCGGGGTGGTGTGGTATGGCGGGGTATTGGTGGTTGTGCTTGGGGCTACCGTGCACGTAGGATTGGTTTTGAAATACTATTGTAAGCGATGCGTTTGTTTTCTCCATTTTCTCTTTGGAACGGTATAGTGAATGAGTATAGTGAGAGGTAATAGGTATCTTACTTTGTTCGATCCTATTTCTGAGGTGCTGCAGCTCTCATCTTTCTTCGTTCTTCATGCGGCGGCAAATATGCACAAACAAGTCGTCGTTATCTTTTTTGATTTTCTCAAATAAATTCCAAAATTGCTTTTGGTTTTCTAATTCGGCTGTGGCAACTGGGGGTGTTGTGTGTAGTTTTGTTTTGTGACATGTTCACTGGAACATTTTTCTTTAAAAATGAGATGGAGAAAATTAGTGAAGTGACTGACTAGATTAGATCCTATGTATATACATTTATAGTTATCCTATTGATTATTAATCGACAAAAACATTTTTAATAGAATATTTTTGTGGGTTCTGTTAATACTGCATCCTGAAGAAGCATTTCTTGGTTGTCTGGGATTATTCTTGTCTCAGGTTTTTGGACAAAATGGACTCTTGGCGTTGTGATTTTTTTGTAATTGATGTGTATCCTCAACATGAAGAGGATGATTGCGAACAGGATGATTACGATGATTATATCGTTCCTGATCTCTAGTAGTAAAATGTCTGACACTGTTTTTGCTGTAGGAAGAATGAGTATAAGTAGTATTGTGCCTGTGACTTTCATGGTGATCTATACCGCAATTACTATGATTCCTATTAGGATGATGTTGAAAATTACTGAGAAGTGGTTGATGATGATTAGGGAGTCTTGTCAATTTCCTGGGGTGACAAAAATGTTTTGAAGTGTAATTAAGTTGATGTTGAAGTATTCCGTTTAGTGGTGCCATTTTGATTTAGGATGTCGCTGATGTTGGAAAATTGAATTTTTTAAGGCTTTGGCTTTATGAAGGTCTGTCCAAGCAGTTTTTTACGGACATAACACCATGGTTGGTAGTTAAAGTTACGATTCCATTGATATCTGTTGGTATATCTGAGAGGAATTTGGCGTGGATATTTATCCCGTCGAGTTTGTTGATCTAGATAGGGTCTTTGGTATTGTTGTCTGGTGAGTTTGGCTGTAGATTGTATCATGTTTATGTTGAGTTGTTTAAGTGCTGAGACTAGTTTTTCTTTAGGGTCTGGTTTGTGTGTTGATTCTTTACTGATTCTGGTGGTTGGTGTAGGCTGGTCAAGTTCCCGCATGCCTTTACCTTCATATTCTTCCATGATTTTGATGAGAACTTCCCTAGTAATTGGGAGTCCTCTGAATTGTGCGAATCTGCGGACTGAGGGTAACATTTGCTTGATTATCACTTCACAGAGCTCGTCGATTTTGTACGTCCCAATTCTCTCCGAAAAAATATCGTAGTCGTGTGGCGAAGGAGATAGCGTTTTCCCCCGTTTCTTGGTGGTAGTTGCCAATGTCGACCATTTTTATATCCTTCTCTTTCTAGTCCTTAGGACAATTAGCCTGGAAGCTCGTTTTAAATGTTTCCCAGGTAGTAGTGTCGTCTACTTTGGTACGGTAGATGGTGAACCATTGTTCCGCTGCTGGATTTTCAATTGCTGTTGCCAATTGCTGTTTCTCTTTTTATCGCTTAATTTGAGGGAATTGGCCCAGGTCTCGAATTTTATTATAAAGTCTTTAAGGCTTTTTTCCGTAATTTTCTGTCTAAAGGAGGGTTTTTTATTGGTGCGAAGGTAGATGGGGACGTTTGGGATGAAGCTAGTATTGATGGTGTCATGTTTGTTCGCGGTTGGTAAGACGTTAATAGTAATATTTCGTCGTTTGATGTCCGCGGTTGTTGAATCGTCGTAAATATTGATGATGTGTTGTTTGTTGTCCGCGGTTGTTGTCCGTAGTCGAAAAATACTGAATCGCTGTCTTGGAAATTGCTATCTGTTGTTTCTTGGGACTGTGTAGATTGTTTTGATGATTCTAATGATTGTGTTGATTTTTTTTGCTGACGTTGTAAGATAGGTAATGGGCTTGGGTCTTTGCCTTGTAGTCTTTTGGAGACTCGTGTGATATTCTCGGATGAGGACGTTGACGTGTTGTTTTTATTTTGAATGGTTGTATTAGTGCTGATATGTTGTTTTGTGAATGGATTGGTTCAGTAGTGGAGATTGCTGAGTAAGCTTTTTGGGACATGGGGTCATTATTATTAGTTGTGGCTGTTGTGAGATGTAGCAAGAATGATGCGAGTCATCTCCACCATTGTTATATTCCTATATTGATGTAAATAAACGATGCTCTATAGAGGTGTTTTTTGCTGATAATTAGTAGATGGTTTTATTTACAATATTATAGATGTGATCTGATCTAATGATCTGGTTCTCTGATGATCTGCTTATCTTACTATCTTCTGATGATCTGATCTTCTGATGATCTGATTGCTCGAAAGGAGCTTATTTATATATGGTTAGGATGAGCCAAATTATGTCGTTCATCGAACGTAGAACGATATCGGTGTGTTATGTCAACACCCGAGTTCCACGTTGGACCAACGACAATGTGAGTCATCGTAACCTAATAGATGTTATGTCTGATTTTCCAATTGGATGTATTTTTTCTGGGGCAGGAAAAACCTGTGAAAATTAGTTTGTCCTTGTCTGAAGATTGGGATATCTGAGTGTCCCAAAAAGCAATAAATGTTAAGGGGTCCAGACGGGTTAAAAGTTCATTTTAGTAGTAAGCGGTTGTAGATCAAATGATTATCGGAAATGTCATGGTAACTGGTGGCAAGGAAAGTTGCACATAGTATCGATACGATAAAGTTATTTGCAGGTGATTTTGTCCTTTTTTGGTAAGTAAGAGATTAAAAATTAAAACCGATATTAATTACATCAAAAATATACATATTCTCTATTCCTAGCACTATTCCTTTCCGAGTTCGGCTACTCGCGAAAGAGGTACACAAAGAAAAAATAGTACAAGGAGATCGATTCGGTCACTATGTGCGTAACAAAGACATTGTTTACCCATTGCGGCTTGATTTCAACCAAGACGTGATGTGTGCGCTGTTGTTTGGGCCCGCTAAAACCTTGCCAGGAAAATTATAAGTACTGAAGGCAAAAAGTAAATCGGGGCCAGTTAGATCTGACTTATTTCCTCATGCACTTTCTTTCAGTGTAACTCTGTCCTTCCATGCATTCGAGAATTTGAGTAAAAAGAAATTGAGAAATAAAAGAGTTCACTCTACGCAGTGAATCGGTTGGACTTTTACTTAATACAATCTATACCAATCTAAACCCCAGTAACCTTTAGGTGGACGTCAGTAACTTTCACCGGCTTTCGCAAACATACAATTTAAAAACAAGACTAAATCGTTTAAAGTTTACAACACATACATATAACAGGAAGTATTGATTAAACAACTTTATCTGATTGTTCAACTTATTTCTTTAATAGGTTCAAAATTTCGACTCAGAGTAATGGTTGGAGTCTATGAACTTATGCTAGAAAACGATTGGAAATACCGATTTCGAACCTAGACTCAGAGTCAAGTGTAACCAAAACTCGAATTCCAAATATGGTTGAGTCGGGTTTGAGTTTTCTATTGGTAATTGAAATATTGGCTTTCGTTTTCGAGTTCGTGTTCTAAAGTCGACAACACAATGTTGTTAGATACCTATTCTTCACTATTGAAAAGAGGAATCCATAGGGATAAAAACTCGCCTGCTAAGTGCTTCTTCCGGGTATTCCACTCTATTCTAGTATGACCTACTTGTCATAGGAGTGTGGTAAACAAATGCAGTCGAAAGTAAATAAACCATTAAGTCTGTTACAAGTGTTAATAGTTATTACTTTTATTAATTGTATAGTTTATTATTGGAACTTCATAGTTCCACTATATATTCTTATAATTCTTAGTGGCAGCGTTTCGGTATCCAACCCGAGACAGAGTTAAAGAAAGTTTCTGGGTTTATACCTAGAAACTCAAGGCAATAAGGAAACACCAATCTCATTTCTTTGTGAATGACTTGTGTCATTCACACGGAAATGTCTATGAGATTCCCTGTACATAATGTAATAAGTATTAAAAGTAACTTAACATAACCTAATAATGTTGGTAACACCACCCTTATTACAAAAGATTACCAAATTAAGCAATTTCTAAAGGAGAATTATACACTCTGGATACCAGTTTATAAAATTTTATGCGATGTGATTCAACACAAAAATAGTGATAAAATAAACTAAATTTGATAATTGTTCATCATACTGCTTTATTCGGTTTAAAACTTCACTTACTCTAATTTTAAAACTCAAGAGCATAACAATTCCTTCAAACATAAGAAACACTACTCTACTACAAGCTCGAATGCTTAAACATTTAAATGATTACTGGCGAAATGAACTTTTACACACAATTGCACTACTTAATTGTTAACAATAACTACATAATTTCATATATATTTGTTCCATGAAACTGAATGAGTCTCAAAATCCAAGGTTTTGACGCATAATGAAAAACAATGAACATTAATAAATTTGTTTGAATTATCGAGATTTAAAAACCTATATTTCGTTCCAAAACTTAAGCGAGGTGTTTCTTCAACATTTCTAACTAGGAAATCGTCGGGAGATTGCCTACAACATTCACAAGTCCAGGATGAGTAAAATCCAGGCATATACGTTTTGCCTTTAATTTTATACACTTGTAGGTCATTATATTCTGGATCTTTAGTCATCATAATTTTCTGGGTCCGGTTGCACTGGAAATATGAAATGGACAATCAAGGCTAATGACGATTATGTAATTGTCTGAAATTTATACATTTGGTCGTCTTTGCTCATAAGAAATTCAATAGGTTAGGAATTCTGAATAATTAAAAACGAAGTCGATAAGAAAGAAATTTCCGTATTGTGAATAGTAATAGTCATTTTATTATTACTTTTAGTTTATAAAGCATTCAGAACAATTTGTTTATAATTTCTTTGATGTCAGCAATAGTTGAAACAAAAGTAAACCAAACCGTTGGTTAATGTTATGTTATTATAATTATATGTTAAAAATCTATTAATAAATGGTATTTTTTTTTCAAATTTAGAAAGTAGATCTAGGTTTCCATATTCCTTTTTCTGGTTGTCTCACAGGTGATGGGGAATGAGTCCTTGAGTTAGGATCATTCTTCCGTTTTGCAGTAAAAGCAGCCAATATTTCAGAAGCACCTTCAGGAGTATTCAATTGTTCCCTCAGCTCAACATTTGTTCTTCCTTTAACTGCAAATGCCAATCAATATTTCAAAGTATTATATACTGAATTGATGTGTTAAAAAATTAAATTCATACTTCGACAAGGATCATTCTTCAACAAAAATTCTTCCAGAGTCTCCCAACCACCTCCAACTCGTACCATTACAGTAGACCTTAAAATTCTTACCAAGCGCAACTTTTGACTATCACCAAACTAAAAATAAACAAAACATTCAACTTATTTATCCACAGCCCAAACCAAATTATGCAATTTTCCAAACCGAAGTGTGCTCATAATTTGAAATTAAATGTTTGTTTTTTGTAAACCTCCGCCGACACCATTTCGTTTTTTGATGAAAAGGGAAAAGAAACAAAACCTCTAGCAAGAATACGGGAAACGAGAGGAATTGTGTACGATAAGAAATGGTGAAGAAAAAAAAAATTTTATAATCGAAATTTTTCAAGTTATTTTGAAGAGTTTTGTTAACGCTTAATTTTTCTTTTGCACTAGTTCATTTAATTCACGTGTTAGAAATATTAATTGCAAGATAAAATCATTTCAAATTCTACTCGAATTCAGCTAAAAAATTTAATATCAATTCTGTTCATTTACAATTCTAACTTAATTTGTATTTTACAGTTTTAATTTGTATTTATTCCTAGTTTCATAGAAATTTCAAATATGTATGATAGTTCGAACAAGAGAATAAAATTGCAACGGGTATTGAAGATTTTGAACAAATTATTGAAAATTTCTATTCTGGTTTGTTTAGCTTTCACTTAAGTTTCGGTTTGTATCATTATTTTCGGAAACGGAATGAAACGAAAAATTTTTTTTCTGTAAATTAGAAACAGAATTTTAGTTACTAGCAATGCAATGCAACGCTGGCAGCTCTATTTCCTTGCGAGACGTAATAACAAAAATGTGTGTACATATAGTACACAAAAAATTGAGTATTGTGCGGAATTTTGAATTATACTGCTTTTTTTGAAAATTGAAATCAGCTAAAGGTTACTAAATTACGCTCACGTATAATAGACTATGTGAACTGTAACCAATAATATGATTTTCTCTTAGTCTACCTACAGATTCTAATGTAATCGGAAGAATGTAGTTGAACCAAAATTTAAATAATTTGAAAACTCAAAATCGCAATTTAAGTCCGAGTATGGTTATAAATTGTGTTTTGTTTAATATAATTTAGACTAACCCGGTATGTCCCCTCTGCAACTTGATCAACACGAAATTTCTGTTTGCAAGTACATTTTTTGACTTGCCGTTGAATTTCATCATTAATCATTTTTGATTCCGGTAGAGGTTTCTTCTCTTCCCAATCTAGACGCAATGCAGCCATAAACTTCAGATAATCCGTCTCATAGTTGCCGTTTTCGAACATACTTGCAACTTCTCCAACTTCAAACTCGGTTGTTGAAAACTCTAAAAAATATTTTTTATTAAAAAACAATTATTGTTGGGAAAGATAATCAACTCAAGTGTACCAAGTGCAGGTGCACTTTATGAGCTTAAGGAACAAAATAGTATGCGAAACTTAAAATATTAAAATTTTTGACATACCTGATCCTACAATTGCTTCAATGAATTTGCTTCGCGGTATCAACCCAAGATTTTTTCGATCATACTTCGTAAAGAGTCCCTTGATTCGTTCTTTGTTGGATTTCATGAACTTCAAAAACTAAAATGAAAAATGATTGATATATAGTCAAATCTGGCGGATTCTCGTCATAGATAATAATATTTGAGTTGCGTATAGATATCTTGAGGGCAGATTGATACCATCTACTGCCAAAAGAACTACGTGAGGTATAAGAGTGATAGTGAGACAATAAACTGTATTCTATAATTCGATATGGCTACATCACTAAGCATAAAGTAATGAGATGCGAGGTCGACCCCCAGTGGTGTCTTCAAGTTTGACAAGTTCTGTTAGTTACGTTGAAAACGGCGTCCAACATTGAACGGTTCATAATGAAAATTTACGTGGATGAACCTAACCACTTAGATAAATTCAACATAGAAAGAATCTACAGAGATAGTCGACGAAAATTAAACCTTCCAAATTTTAAAAGAAACTAAAAAATGCAATGTTTTTTAGAACTAAAATTTTTTAGTCATTTTCTAAACCTATAGCATAATTCTTATAGTGCTCAAAATTTGTTTCATGTTATTTCAGACAATGGCCAGCATATGTTAGAGCGCTCGCTTCCTGTTTTCTTAGGTATCGTTTTCGTTGATCTCCACCATATAGGCTATAGTAAGATATGCTTTCTTAATTTTAACTTGTAAAAATTTCCGGAGCTTAGTTATTCGTTTTGTTAACGAAAAAAGTAACCTTAAAAATACTTACTTGTCTTCTCCAATCGTCCCAACTGAATCTCTTGGTAAGTTCTTCGTATCTGATCTTGAGTCGTCGTTGACGTTCCCAGGACAAGGTCCAAACTTCCTTCCACTTGCTCCAAACAGTATTTGCGAGAAGAACTTTAGACTCATGACGTTGTAATAATTCAAAATGTGGTCCAACTTTTGGAAAAAGATTAGTTGGCTTCAATTCTTTTCTTGGACTAAATAGGAAAATTTTAAAATCGCTAAGTTAATTGCACAAGTTTCTTAGGATTTATAGGTCGTAATATAGATAGTAACAATTGACATTGTGTACAAGTGGTCCATTTTCTACAACTAGAACTTCAACTAAATGTTTCCCAGCTTGTCATTAATTCGTTTGAATTACTCATTAGCTACATTTTACGTCTATTTTACGTTTCGATTATTTTAAGTTTTATGTTAGGTTAGTTCAACTATCTTAGCCAAATTTTACGATTTATTTGCCTTAGGCTAGAGTGATTTTGGCTCATATTCCGTGGATCTATCTCATCGACTTATCTACCTACTGTTAAAGTGGTAAAAAATAGTTATGGTAACATCAAATTCAGCTAATCAAATTGCAGTATCAAAACTTTGTTGTATTTCCATTGGTTAAATTTAAAAAAAGAATTTTGTTGCACCGTCTTAATTGAATTGGCCGCCATCAAAATAATAAAGCAAGTGTATCAAAAATTTATGTCTAAAACTATTACGAACGGATGCCACACTTATGAAGCAGTGTGTTAACACATAAGCTAGGATTAACCCAATTCATGGCTACTAAAATGAATATGATCATAATAATTTTACATACCTAGGTGTCTGGGAGTGCTGAGGAGAAATTTTTCCAACAGTTTTTCGTGGCACCAATGTATTTAACTCACACGCAGAATTAATTGCCTCCTGTCGTTTCTCTGTAACTTCCATAAACTCTGTATGTTCCTATTTATAGAATCATTGTAAAAATATTGCAATATATTGTGCAGTTTCTTAATTTTCACACTATTTCCTACTCCATTCAGTCAATTCTTATATTGTAAAAAAAAATTTTTTTATTAACACTAAATGTAATCACCTTTATAAGCAGTAAAATTTCATCTACATCATCAGGCAACGGCCTCCCTTCTGCTCTAGTAAGAATATCTTCACGTTTCTTCAACCAATTGAAAATTTCGTTCAGTAGGTGGTGGTTATCACGAAGTGTTTGAAAAATTTCCTGCAGTTTTTGTCGGCGTTTGCTAATCCAATTGCTAAGCTCTTCCCATTTCGTCTGTATGCTTGATATCCAATTTTTGAGAACAGGAACAGCGTTTGGATGTGCTTTTGCCAAAATGGCCTTAGAGAACACCAAAGTTGACTCCTTTTCAGATGACTTGCCTTCAAATTGACTTGAAAACCTTTAAGTTAAAGCAAAAGAAATCGGTACTATTATGAATTAAGGGTCCGAAAGATTTTGATGAATATTTCACCACATATACTCTGAAATCTGCTCATCAACATGCAATAGGCCACAGATGCTCCAAAGGTGACCATCAGTCATATTTTCGACTTGGTGAAACTGAAAAGCCTATGCTGCTTATGCATAAGTACTTCCTTATAAAAAAACCTACTTCGATTTTACTTAAGAGGTCACCAAATGTCAAAAAACCAAAACCTACGGTCATGTTTGTTATCATTAGAATACTTTACTGACTACGCGCAAATGCGTTCTATTCCAACCATGGTAAGTATTTTTAACCAAAAAAATTAACCTTTGGTGACCCCTGGAGGCAAACCAAGCAACGTTTCGATGTGGGATTATATTATTCATTGTCAATGCAGCAAGAGCTTTCTGATTAACAAGCACGTCTATTTTTCAACACTCCAAAAATGTGACTTTTGGTGACATCTCGATGTCAAATAAAGTAATGCCCTGACCTGCAAGGTATTCCATTCTGATGAACAGACTTCAGAATATCCTTGGTGAAATTTTCAGCATCCAATGTTCAATGTTATTGAACCTATCTCGTTTTCAGAACAACTGGCCGAAACAATGACCGCAAAATTTAATTAAAATATATCCATTTACTACAACCTTTCCAGATCATTGAGTAATTTTTGGGCTTGTACATCATCCAGTTGTGGACTTATTTCAGGAAATCCACGTTTCTTCTTGTCCATTTCACTGAGCCAGTCTAATAGCAAAAGGACTGAACGATTCAATTTTTCAGCCTGTCAAAATCCAAGTTCAAAATTGAATAATCACTTAATTAACAGTCGATGTATTCCTAACCATATTAATGGTTAGGAGTGTATTAATAAGGATCAGCTTACATCTTGCAACGAGCTATCTAGCATTCGTGACCTGTCATCATATTTCCCTTTAATTTTTCCATAAAATTCCTTCATGTCATCAGCTTGTGAAGAAATTTTTGATTTTTCTTCAACGGAAGATGTCGATTCCATCAATATTGCAACAGTGCTTAATATGTGTTGAAGTTGAGTTCGCCTATCCTCCAACTCATTCTTGATTTTCTGAAATATTAAAATTATAGTAATTTGGTTTAAACTTGAAGCTCTCAGTTCAAAAGGTATTGATTTAGAAACTTGTCTCATTGGATAGCAAAAATATTCACTTAAGAAGAAATCTGGATAGCTCTTTTGGAAATCTTGTGAAGGCGACTTGTGTGCAAACTGCGACTGAGACTTATGCAAGTCCCTTTTGGACCTTGTAGGCAAGCCCAACGGCGACTTAAATGTAGGCTGTGGTTGATATTTGCTTGAAAAACGCAAAGGCGATTTATGCAAGCTACGTCAGTTCTCCATTTCACAGCGACAAATAATTTCTATACTGTTGTTACGTTACCTAACAACCTAACATGTTTATGATAAATGCATAAAATGTAGCATTGATATAACTAGAAATGGAATACATATTGATGATACGAACAGCCGTCATAATTCTGAACCTGTCTTACTATTCTGCTAGTTTAAAGTAATGTGACAGTGTACTAATTGAGAAATACAAAGATACCGGAACATACGTTGTGCTGGTTAAAAAGTCCTTTGACAGTATCCAAGTCACCGTGAATCCGTCCGTCATCTGAAAGCAACGACTCAATTTTTCTCAAATTTCCAAAAAAATTGACACGTGCCTCTTCAAATTGTCTTCTCTTTATGGCTCCGCCCTCTAATGTCAGGCGCCTTTCTTCAACCTAATTGAAAATTCAGCAAAAGTATGACAAACTTATCCATACTAGCTAATTTGAGTTTGCTTTACTTTGTCATTGAGAAGCTTCCACTTCTCGTTCAAAATTTTCAAATCTGTTTCAAGTAGGCTTGTGTCGATCCCATATGTGGCGGATTTGACGAGTCTACGCCCATCTACGTTGACCCTCTCAACTCGCTTCCCAACACTGGTAAGTTCAACTTTACGGAATTCATCCAAAGCGCGAATACTCTCGTTCAAGTCGCAAATTCGGAGTAGTCTGTCCAGCTCCTTGTCAGTTATCTTGTAGGAGTCGTAGAATCCCGTGAGTTCCTTCAAAGTACTCTCCACATTATTAGAGCGGGTGTCAGCTTTGTTTTTCAACTGGCTCAGTCTCTTTTTTATTCCATCAATTTCTGGTTTCAATTTCATTTTTTGGTGTCCTTTGAGTCGTAGTTGTTCCATGTGACTTACAAGTTGTTCAACATCATCTTGCTCTATAACTACACGCTTTATAAACTCAGTGATTTCTTTTATTTGTTTCTGAATAGTTGCAATATCTCGACCAATTGGTTTCATGTTCTCTAATTCCATTTCCATTGAACCCAATTTTGTGAAAATTTGTGATAAATCTTGTTTGATAAGTTCCAACGCTTTTTCTTCACCCTTCAGAGAATCCAAACGAGACTTTAGTTTTGACTTAAGGTTGTCATGCTGACGATATATTTCTTGCACTGTATTTTGAACCCCGTCGGATCCACACTCATGTCTGCGAGCAATTTTTGAAATTTCTTTTTCAGAATGCTGGATTTCTTCAACTGGTTTGTCTAAACGGGCTAGTTCGTCCCCTATAATCTTCAACTGGGATATTTCTCCAAATTTGTCTAAATCAGTTTCACATTTATCCAGCACCCTTCTGGTTTGCAAAGCATTCTGGTTGAAGGCGCTAAGCTTCTCCATCAAACTTTTAAGGTCACTTATTCGTTGTTGGATTGTAGCATTAAGTGTATCCCAACGTCTTGCTAAGTTTTCTATGTCCCGTTGGACACCTGCCTTGTCACGATCACAGGTATTGGCAAAGGCTTCACCAAATGTTCTAACATCTTTATGCGCCTGCGCGCGGTTTACGGCTTCCCTTCGAATTTCTTCAATATCTTTCAATTGTTTCTCAACAGCAGGCTTTGTGAGTGTCGATAACGATATTGAATTGAGCCGTAACTCAACGTTGTTTAACCAATCCATGAAAGGTTCAAAAGCTGTGTAGTATTTGTCACAAAGTGAGTGACATTTAACAAGTTTACTTCGTGTCGCCATGGCTTCAGACTCAAGATTAGTCCAACTATTTTGAATTTGTACAAGATTGGAGGGAGGTTCAAATTTTGAATACTTCTTTCCAGTTTGAATAATTTTCAGAATATTAGGTTTCCCTTTCAGTACGTCGGCATAAATTTTCTCATACTTGTCAACTTGTCCTTGGAGGGTGGGTCGGTCGGCTGAAATAGAAACTTTTCCTAACTGGGAAAGTAGGGCATCGATCCATCTTTGTGCTTCTGCGCAAGCGTCGTTGAAATCAATTCGTTCCCTTTCAGCTATGTCCTTGCTCTGTTTCAAGCTATCCAACTTCTTCTTAAATTCGTTAAAGAGACGTGTGACACTAGTTACCTTTTGGTTGACATCACCCTTTGCAACAGGATCCAATAGAACTTCAATTATTTCTTGAGCTTTAACTTCAATGCTCCTTAAAATTGATTTTTCGTTGTCCAATTTTTTTATTAATGTGTTCAATCGATGACCAAATTCATCTGGTTGGATATTTTCAGTTTTTGATGCAAGGTCGTCGGTCTCGACACTCAATTTCCTCAAATTTGTTTCAAGGTCTTTCAGCATCTTATCAAAAACTTGGCGAGAATTCATCAATGATTCGAGATGTGCCTGTCGCTCTTCTAAATTTTCACGCAAATTTGTCCATCGTTGATTAACCCGTAAAACTTTTTCGTTAAATTCTTGCCGTTGAACGGAATTCGGATTTCCAGATTTTAGAATTGTTTCAGCCGTTGTGTTGAGGGTACTCAACTTTGAGCTTATACTTTTCATTTCCTGTCGAACAAATTTTACCTGGGTAAGCTGACTGTCAGAATCCGAACGCCCGATCTCGTTCAGTATTTTGTCACTTTGCTTCATGAATTTAATAAGGCTTTCATGAAGCTCGTAGAAATGTTCAAAAATATCGGACAAACCAAGTCTTTCTTGACATAATTTTTGGAGGGCTGTCCAGCGATCTTGGATATCTACATATGAGGTACGAAGTGCTTCGTTTCCTTGTCCCTTCCGCAGTAGCTCATTGATGAATGATCGCGTAGTGTTCATAAGACTGTCGTTTGCCTCGAGTGTTCGCAGAATTTCCTTGACAATGTCACGCATATTTTGCTCCTCTTCTGGGGTCCGTCCCATAAACGACTTTGGAAGGCGCCCTTCTTCTTTTTCCAATATGCGTTGTAGTGCCTTGAGATTTTCGTGGATTTTGTTGATGAGGGTAGATCCAGATTCAATTTCGCCGATTCGTTTGTTAACAATGGATAACAAATTTTCGTATTTGTCTTCAATTGATTTCATAGTAGTTTGAACTGCTGTGGCTTCAACGGACGGTAACTCCTTCGCCAATTGGTGTCCAGCCTGTAGGTGAATTATTTTAGAAAGGATTATGAATTTAAAAAAATTTGAGACTAAGAATTATACAGAAATTATCCAACAAATAGGGTACAGCTTTCGATTTAATTTGATTTAGACCTCCATCCATAAAATACATTGTAAGTTTCTAAATTTTCTGTAACCGTGTGACTGGTCTTCCTTATATATAACTTATAAATGAAAATTTCCAAAAAATTGCAAATATTTATAAAATATATTGGTGTATGTATCTTGATGGTGTATATATATTTATGCCTATATAAAACAGTGTAGCTGACGATCTGTCCATTGCACAAATACTCTTATGTAACACGAGAGAATTGTGATGGTCGCCTTTTCTTCAGGAGTTACTGTACAATTAACAACAATTTTTTTTTAAATTTGTGTTTTGCATATACAACAGACTGTTGTGTAGATTATGGAAACACACTAATTCAAAACAGTACTAGCAAAGAAATCGCATAGGGTAGATCCCTCTATCCCATCAACCATTGACCATTTCATAGTGACTTCTAAGATACACGTAGGTCCCAACAAAAAATAAAATGAAAATAATATTTGTCAATGAAGAAAGTCGCGCATGCATTGTCGCATTGAGCTAATCTTTAGAATGCTACACGCTTCAGATGAGTTCCGCAGTCATAATACGAAATGAAAAATCGAGAAGGGAATAATACGTTGGGAAATGAATGTACAAAAAATAAATAGTCCAAAAAATTTAGCTTACTACTGTGACTTTTATGGGTCACATGTCGGATAGCACCGACTCTCTTTTCTTGGGATCTCTATAGTGTTATAATTGGTTACTTTGAACTTTACTTACAATGAACTTAAATTTGGGAATTACAAGTCGTTTTTTCTATAATTCATACTTGCCTCTAGCGATGTAGAAAATCTAGAGAATTTAAAAATGAAATATTTCGGTAACATATGACTCGATGCAACATTAAACAAGGAGTATTTGAGTAGCTACAGATAGCGTCTTGGTTTGCGCACCGATTTTAATTAAAATTTAACCGTTATTTAACTTCATTAAAGAAAAAAGTTTTGTTTACTTGTGTTGTTTACATTTTATAAAACCTACTGAAGATTAGCGTTTGACTGTTGAGTGTATAGCAGTTGGAACAAGAAAACATTTATGTCTAGTTGAAAGAGAGTTGACGAAAAGTGAATAGATTTTATTGAAACCACAAAATTTTAAATTTGAAAAAGCATCCGTCAAGTTGTTTCAACGCGAGAAGGATAAGAATCAAATCGTTTCATAAACCATGCCACTAATGGTATATTTTGCAAACGTTTGATATAAAAACTGAAAAAATTTAAAACTTTCAGTTTGAAAGTTCAATTTGATTTAAAATATTTATAGGATATATATTTGATCGTGTCAAAGTTCGCAGATTTGCAACACATACTTACGTTTATTTACAATGGTTTATTTTAATATGCATTTACACCTAATTGCCCCAGTGAATGATATTTTTTATACATTATAAGTTTTCAACTTACAAGTTTTTATGATTTTGATTTAACCGTTAAAAAACTTCTTGTATTGTAAAAGTTAAAAATTTTGTTAAAAATTTTGCCATCCAAACTACAACTCTCTACGACTCTGCTCGCATGATGGGTTTCTCAACTCGGCACATAAATGTTGAAAGATCAGTCATAAAACCCACATTGAGAGACAGACCATACAACATGGCATATATCACAAAATTAATAAAATATCAGCCAAATTACATATAAAAATAGTAACTTCATAGTATAGCACATCACACTGTAAAGAGGTTTAGATATTTGATTCGTAATAACTATTATATATCGAAATGGTTTATATCTTTAATGTGATGAGTGGATTACTATGTATAAAGATAGGAAGGATATTAACAAGTAATTTTTTATCAATCAGATTTGACCTATGCTCGCACCTCGGCTCGATTACACAAAAGTAGAAGAGCTTGTCTAGCTTTTCTAGGTTGCGACCTGACTCAGTTCGTTTGTACCCTACTTGACAAAATTTATATTGACAATTATCAATATACAAATATAAAAATACATGCAGTTATGCAATCGTGATTTTGTTAAACTCTCATCTAAAAATGCTGAGTCAACTTTTGGAATCTTATACCATTCTGATGACGTTCTGTTCAGGAAGGCAAAAATCCTTCATCAAATCATAGTATAAAAAATCCTTCTGTTAAAAATACTTTGTATACCTGAGTTACGGCTATGACGAGCTTATTTTTGTTGACAATTTCATTTTTAATTGTTTTGGATTTGGAGAGAAGGTCTTCTGTCTCCTTATAGTTATTCCCTATAGATGCATCCAAAAATTTTTGAACTTTTGAAGTAGTTTCATTTAACCAAGCAATTGCTTTGTCCACAGCGGTTTGAAANCTGATGACGTTCTGTTCAGGAAGGCAAAAATCCTTCATCAAATCATAGTATAAAAAATTCTTCTGTTAAAAATACTTTGTATACCTGAGTTACGGCTATGACGAGCTTATTTTTGTTGACAATTTCATTTTTAATTGTTTTGGATTTGGAGAGAAGGTCTTCTGTCTCCTTATAGTTATTCCCTATAGATGCATCCAAAAATTTTTGAACTTTTGAAGTAGTTTCATTTAACCAAGCAATTGCTTTGTCCACAGCGGTTTGAAATTCTTTTTGAGAAGTTCGGAAGGCTAGTCTGTCAAACAATTTGTTTGCACGAGTTTTGACATCCTACAATATATAAATACATTGATAAAGCATATACAATCTATGGCAAAATTGATACTTTTTGATGAAATTACATTATAGATATCACTGATTTCCTTCAACTCTTCTCGTATCACAGATTCCTTCTTTCGTAATGCTGGTAGCTTATGGGAGAGTTTGCGTCGAACTTCGTTTAAAAGAGCAGTGTAATCCTTTATATATATTATATTATTTATTTTACATGTTCTATGATGATTCAGAGAACTCTTTTACCGTAACAGATTCTCCAAATCTATTGGCTGTGATTTCTAAAAATCGAAGTTCCGCTTTGTGTGACAAGACATCAGATACAAATTCACGTGCTTCTTCAGGCTTGTTCAGGGTCAAGGTCTCAATTTTTTTCTCCAAATCAACCAAAGTATGGCAACTTTCCTGAAGCCAATTCTTGAAGGCATTTTTCTCTTTGCTGTAACAATAAAGGTTTATCCATTTCACTTAAATTGAGATGCTTCAGCCTATATATCAGTACGCATGGCGTCAAATTCAAAATGGTCGGGTATTTTTGCCTGAATTATTAATGTTTTTTACAAACATCGATAGATATTCTATTAAGTTTTCCTGCCTGGTTCAAGTTTAGTCGTAAGCCTTAGTTGATGGCTAAAATAAGCAGTCAATAATGAGAGGGATCACTGTTTTTCGGAGTCTCGAATCACCTATCCAAAATATCAACTAATTGTTTACTGAATAAGTTAATTATTTCGACTATATAGTGGAGTACGCTTATAAGATGACCCAATTTTTATGAGGAATTCTTATCTTATAGCCGTCGTGGTATTATAACGGATATATAACTGATTTGGTGTTTTTTAAAAGCTATGAAATTTTTGAATGGCATTAGCGTTTATATTTAATTATTTAGTAGGAACTTATTATTTAAGCTAAGATCTCTTTCGGAACATTTTATGGAACCTTAAAACGATGAATTTGGCCACTCAAATTTTAAGGAGAGTTTAAGAGGTGGACGGATACTGGCAGATTAACAGTTTCGATGAGTGTTAATTAAAATATTTGATCGCAAAGTGAGAAATACTTTTTTCCTAAATAGCTACACAAACTCAAAGCTTTCAAAATTTTTAGAATGCTACTTAATTCTTGTTTATTTTTTATTTTTATCTCTATGGTTGTCTAAGCAGACCTCAACCAACCATATCACTAAGTGTATAAGAGTTTGAAGTAACATGTGGTAAATCCATGTTAAGTTGCAACTTCGTTGCTTTTCCAGATTTCAACAGGTCAATTACTTTAATCTTGTAGGCTATCGAATTTGAATTTGAAAAATGGTGTAGAGGCTTCAAACATTCGCAAGGTTTCATAGTTAAGAAAATGTTCCCCAAATCTTCAGAATAAGGGAAATAGGCTATACTATGATGTGCAGAGATAGTGAAACAATTCAACTAGGATCCATTCCTCCGTGTTCTGTCGTATGACTTTTAATGAGAAATATTTCGGATTTAGTCAAACACAGTTAATCTAAACTGGATATGTATTGGAAAATTAAATTTTTACATTCCAACTATGATATTTTGGTCACAAAAACTAGTGCGCCACTATCTGCTGGTGCGCCCTTTTTGATAAATGAAAACACACATCAAAAAGTGTGGCTTACACGCGGGTGCGGCTAATGCGCGAGAGCGGCCTTTCCATGAGGTTTTAGGGTACTTCAATTTCACTTTCTTAAATGTCCTTAATTATTCAAAAATTAAAATTTTCATTAACCTCAAAACTGCTACAGACTTGAGTCATGCAACTTGCATGACCATCCAGGGAAGTCTTTAAAATTAGAAAAATTGAAATGGAAAGGAAAAATGAGATTAGATGAACCGAAATACAAGTCAGATTTACAAACTAGAAATAGATATAAAAAACAAATTCTATAATTGGAACGAAAGTTAAGTGGTTGAACAAAATGAAGCCTTTTTTTTGCATGGAAGTCTAAAAATTAGCGAAAATAAACAAACCTACTTATATTTTTTGAATTCTTCGTCAGATACCGTTGCTTTCTTAAAAAGTTGTTCTGTATATTCCTCCGCTCTGTCATATCTCGTCTTAAGGTTGTTTCCTGATTCGTCCAATGTTGTCAATTCCTTTGTGGATAGGATACTTCTTCCTTCTGAAACTAATTGCCTTATTTGGGTGAGAGTGGTACTCACGTCGTCAGAATGGCTCACCAATTCATCACTGATGAACTGCATATTACGAAAATTATTAGTTTAATTATACTAGTCCCAAAATGGATGTAAGCATCACGAATCAAACCTGACCTTCAAAGATGATATTTGGTGATGCAGCTCTTGAGATGATTCCCCTAAGATTTCTTGAGTACATAGTTCCTTTTCCACCGATTTCAGCCACTCCAGCAAGTTTTTGATCGAAATAGTGTAACTCCGATATCTATCCTCGACAGAATGCTTAAAATATAATTTAAAAAATAATTTTTTTTAATTATGTATATCTATAATTTTCATATGTAGCAAATCCCGCGTCATTTGACCATATGGTTATCACGAACCAAATTGTCCAATATACGGCCGGAAATAGGGAATTTGTGTAGAAATAGCAAAGTTAAGCCGAACCCGCGTTTAAGACGCGCTTCTTGGCATTCCCGGTACATATGACATACACGTTTATATAGGTTAACACTAACAAAAAGAAATTAAGGAATTTTGAAAGAAAACTAAACTATTTTGTTACAAAAATTAAAAAAAAAATTTCATTATCGGATATTTATTTAAACGTCAAAATAGGTCACAAAATAAGTCAAGAATATATTTGTACTTATGTTTTTGTCTCCCAAACAGTTTACAGCTATGAATTATCCTACATCTCGGCAAAGACGAACAAATTATTCATTGTTATTTGTTGGGCTTACAATTAAGCCGAAACTTGGCTCTCATGAACCACATATTCCACTTTTTGGGGTACGTCTTATCCATGGTGTACTGTAATATGTATATTAATTGACTATGATAGTTTGGAATCTAGTATATCATGACTCAAAAACAGATGAGGGTATTAGTACATATAAGTGATGTCACTTAGGTGAACATCAAATTGTGTGAGAACGATGCTAATTTTAGGGTAAGTGAAATTTGTGCCATATTTGGCCATGTTTAGTTCTTATAATTTGCAAAATTAAATTAAACGAACATATTTACATAAATTGGTGACGTTATAACAAATTTGAGGTATTACAATTTGAGTAACTAAAAGATTTTTAATTTAAATTTTGATAATGGAGATATTTATGTTAAATATTAGTATATGAGTGTCGGATATTGAATATTTTACTTGTATACTGCATCTTCAAGGCCAAATTCTATTATTGTGAAAAGTAGGCACTGTGTAGAAATGGTATTTTACCCCTCTTACAATACTTATGTTGCCCTATAAGTAATATTCTTGCATGGAATATCCGAAATCTGATTTGCAATATAAAATTTGGGATAAAAGAATGCGACCCGTGAAATTCAGGAAAATGCGAGCTGAAAAACACGGTCTAAAGAAAATGTAACTTTTTGAAGATAGGTTTTGGAAATAAANGAAAAACACGGTCTAAAGAAAATGTAACTTTTTGAAGATAGGTTTTGGAAATAAATACCTCAAGAACATATGGCTTTCACAAAGTGCTACAAATAGAATATATGGCCTATGGAAAATATGACCAATATTAAATGGATGTTTTCAATGATTTGTTCACAACTATTTGTTGTTTACTAGGAAATATTGAATTTTGAGNTCAATATTAAATGGATGTTTTCAATGATTTGTTCACAACTATTTGTTGTTTACTAGGAAATATTGAATTTTGAGTTTACTACCTGTGCAACATTGTTCATCACTTGTTTTAAGTTTATTCAATAAAATTTTAGTCTCGTATTCCAGGTTCGACTTTCTATCATAGATGGACAAATTGCTTGTACCACAAGTTATAAATACGAACAATTTGCAAGAACACAAAGTGAATGGTAATTTATCACTAAAAGTGCAACATAGAGAAATATACTGAAGCTATAATTTCAATTACAATTGGATTACTTTTTACATTGACACTTCCAATTTGTAGTAAAATTAAGCGTTAGTCTGTTATTACTTTCAAGCTCAATCTAGCAAAAATATTAAACATGATTTCTTATTGTAAGTCTTTGCTATTCGCTTAATATATAGATACAAGATTTAATAAATATACATAATATATAGATATAAGATGTTAGTATTATGTATTTTGAGGTAATTAATAATGCTTTGTTTTCCATGGTTTTCAATAATTTTAATTTAGATTAACGAAGTGAAGAAAGGTAATTAAAAGTTTTAGACCAATTTGAAAAAATTATGAACTAATTATTAAATCAGATGAGATATGTTAATGAAGAGAATAATCCAAATTTAGATTTACCGTAAGCAGTATGTGTTATTACAATGGCAGTCGGTTTAAGCATCTTCGGAAATTAGTAAATTTGGTTTTTAGTCATATTTTTAATAATTGAACCTTATTGTCCTGCGAGATAGAATCCCAATATTAAATGCCTCATCTTTTATGAAGGTTGGCTATTGTGAAAAAATTATTTTTCTACAAAAAAATTCATCAATATCGAATCCAAACTTAAATGCAACTAATAACTACCTTACTGTTTGGAAATTAATGAAGCGTTTAAAGGTATTTTCAATAGAATGAAAATTTATTTGACAGATTAAGTAGGATTAAATTATAATAAATTTTCAACTTATTGTANTATTTTCAATAGAATGAAAATTTATTTGACAGATTAAGTAGGATTAAATTATAATAAATTTTCAACTTATTGTATCACAAGAATTAATAGGCTTAGACACATTTGTCAGTGGGTAAAATCTTGGGATGATATGGCAACCACTACTTTTTAATCCTAATAGAGAAATAAATTATACTCAAGANAGTGGGTAAAATCTTGGGATGATATGGCAACCACTACTTTTTAATCCTAATAGAGAAATAAATTATACTCAAGAAAAGAACAAAAAATTTATCCTGAGACAAATACCCAAATCTGGTTTCCCATTAAAAATTCTGTACAAAATATTATATTTTTAAAGCGTGGGTGCTTTAATATTAATGTAGAGTGTACCTTTCCTTAATTGGAGATTTAGCCAGGTAAGGAAAATATAGAGGAGAGTTTTGTGAATGTTACAGGTGAGGGACAAAAATATAATATTTTAAAGCCTAAAATGGTGACATTTGTCACGACTTAGAGCATGAACCATTTTATTAAATACACCTGAATTAATTTTAAGGAAGTAAGTCAAAATTTGAATTATATGAACCAAATTTAAGCTAAAGATTATTAAAAGTTTCATAATTTATTTGAAAGATGTTAACAGGTGAGTGAACACCAACATTCCGAATATACTAATGTATTCTAAATTTATTTCCTAATTGTGATTTCTACCGAGTTTTCCTGCAAGTTGGCATAAATTTCTTAACTCACTGTCGTCAAAAGGTAGGGGCATCCGAAAATGTATTCTGCCGTGCAGTTTATAAATTCTCAAANTTCTTAACTCACTGTCGTCAAAAGGTAGGGGCATCCGAAAATGTATTCTGCCGTGCAGTTTATAAATTCTCAAACTGGAATCACTCTGAGTAATGTTTAAATGGAGGTGAAAGCGATTTTATTGCCACTGATGACACCAGAGGGCGCCGAACACACTTATATGGCACGCTCTACTGACTTAAGTACTAAGTTATTAGTTGCATTTGATACCCCATTTCATAATTATACAGAGTGGTCCCAACATCAACTGTGCAAAGTTCTACGTCATTTGAACTGAACAGCAGGTACCGCTAATAATAAATTCAGAGTCTAGCGGGCAAACTGTACAAAATTTTGGTAACACTGTAGCGACACACTTTACTATACTTTGCCTACAAAATAATAATATGTCACTTTCTGAATTTTTAAACCACACAGCAAAATATGTTTTTTGTTGCATACCTACTTTACAAGTTTGTGTGTTTCTTACAAATCACACCTATTTCCAAACCATAGCTTAATCTGCATTCACAATTGATGTTACTTATATTTAGGTGTTGTAGTGGCAAATTATGTAATTCTTGACAAGAAGTTATATCATGATTCTTAACAAGGTTGCTATGAAAAATTTACAAAAAGCGACTTTGATAAGGTTAGTCTATAACTCCATTAAAAAAAAAATTTTTTTTCGAAGCTGGATGTCGGATCGACATCTAACTCCGTTCCTAAGGTTACAATTAAAGTTTATTTTGCAATTCGAAAAAATGGTAAACTAGACGCTGGTACATAAATTCTATTAGTGTTTGTCTTATCTTCTTTTTGAAATCTAAATATATTTGAAAGTTTCTATAAATGTCTACTGATGGACACGAAATAAAATTTTGGAAAAACCAATAAATTTTGGAAGCTAAATACCTGTTTAATTTTGGTGAAGTTTGTTGAGTTTCTTGTTTGGTTATTTTTTGTTAACTTAAAAACAAATTTAGTATGGACTAACCTTATCAAAGTCGCTTTTTGTAAATTTCTCATAGCAACCTTGATTCTTAAGGTGTAAAAATTATAAATTTCATAAAAATTGCAAATGATATAATCTATAATTCTAAAGTTCTGTTTGGATTTTCATTGCCATACGTAGTAGCTGGATGTTGGCCGATATTCATGAATAAAATTTTTTTTAAGTAATAAATTATGGCTTAATCTGTTGAACGCATTTTTGTTAGAATCTTGTTGTCAGGGAAGCTAGGGGATTTTCAAAGTAACTTATTCATAGAGTAAACACTCTTTGAAGCTACACTGACCCCAACGAAACCTCCTTATTAATAAAATCATGATTCACTAGAACACTAAAACTCAATATATTTTATGTGATGCTTTAAGAAAAAATTCCATACTAAAAATCTTAAACAAAATAAATTAAATTTTCAAATGATTGCAACAAATGCTCATAGTGACGTCCTCTAAATTGCTGTTTTGTTGATGCCAATAAGATAGTTATCCCGCACTACTTTCACTTCCTTAGTAAAGATTTATCAATTGATACTTGCGCTTTGAACTGTACTGTGTCATTTGTATTTCATTTTGACTAATTTAGAAAATCAAAATGCTAAAAATTGATCAAATTAAACTTATGAAATTTGATGAATTTACGAAAAAGGTAAGAGTTCAATGACCTCAGCAAATTGAATTTCTTTTTAAAATTTCACAAAATTCAAATAAAATCAAAAAAATTAAAAAGATAATAATTTACACTTAAGAATGAAGTTGTCATAAAGAAATATATTTGACTGGGGAGGTATCGTGTGGACTAACTGTATTTCAATTGTTGTATAATAATAATGAAAACCATGTAACATTTATTTTCTATAACTACTTAGTGCTACAATTTGTTCAATATTAATGTATTTATACATTTCTTGTTTCATTTCGGGCGACACAAGTAGTACTTTGTATAAGTGAGCAAAATTTGACAAAGAAATTAAAAGTCATAGAGAATTATTAGAAACTGATAAAATTATAATCACTTACACGGAGTTCTTCAGCTTGTCTAATACCACTTGTATCAACTTGCTCTATAACAATTTTTTCCTGAATGACTGTATTATACAGGGTCTAGAAATATAGTTAATATAGAAAAATTTAGAATGTGAAGCAAATTTTTTGTTGTTACCATAGGAGCTCCATTGACGCTACGTTGCGTCCCGTGTCTCTCTACAGTGTAACTTCGTGTTTCAGAAGTGTTCTTTGATTCCACAGTTTCTCCTTTCTTCCGTGAACTCAATTGTACACTTTGAACAGATTGTTTTGAACTCATTGTACAGTTGATTTAGAATTCACAAAAACAATAACGTTATATACAAATTAGGTCAATAGAGCACTGTCCACATTTTCCGTCTGACTGGAAGAAGATGAGAATAGTGTTTGTCCAAATTCTCAAAAAAATAATAAAAAGGGGATGAACACCGACAAAAGTTTTTGACGATGAACATATCCATAAATGCTCAAGAGTGGGAATAAGGCATGGGTGGATAAAGGCGTTTTAGTACATTAAATCCATCCAAATTTAGTTTTGCTATGGCAAAAGAATAGAAATCTGTTGTTATTATCAACATTTGTCTTGTACTGTTGAGGCACTTGTTTTGCCCTTTCATGAAGAAGTTTTATCATTTGACTGAATAATCTAATCCGCATTTCACCTTGAGGCAAGGCCTCTTACGCCTCCACCGACTATTAATTGATACTCTACACCCACTACATTGCAATCTATGGTTATGCATAATTTATAAGAAAAAAATATATTCTGCCAATGAGTTTCGAGTATTGCTTTTACAAATGATTATTTCTAATTCAGTAAAAGAATTAATTACCAATTCTTAACTTTTCCGACAACACTTTTTAAAATATTATACCAGAATTGATAGAGCAATTGATCTGCTATATCGTATGCTAACCGAATTACTTTTTTGGAATATTAAAATCAACTAACTAACATTAAATTATACTATAAGTAACAGGTGAATAGAGAATACTTTGCATCAACTATAATGGATTCATCAAGTCTATTTTTTGACAATATTTTTTTTGTGTTATAGTATTTAGTATTAGGAATACACACATATATAAACTATAAAAAAGAAATACCGACAATCGATTAACCTAACCGACTGCATAAAAACGAGAAACATGTCTCTAAGCTGATTGAGTATTAATAGGATATGATAGTCTTCATATCAACAAAAGTAAATACAAACTCAAGTGCCTAAATGTGTATTAAAATAAAGTTTCTGCTTAGGTTTGATTTATACATAAATCTATAAACGTCTACAGTGTTACAATGCTACAATGCTACAATTTGTTCGCCGTATGCATATCATAACTCATTATAAGAACTCAAATGGAGTCATCAGGTCTGGTTAGCAAAAGTTCTATTAGGTTAGTTCGATTCTTTCTCATATTAAAAAAGTTCTTAATTGCTCATTTGTAACACAACGCAATTTGTACTTTTGGACGAATTGAAAGAAATTTTAGATGGAAAATAACCAACCAAGAAAGAAAAAGTCTTCTTAAATAACTAAACTCGATTGTTGCTATATATCTCAATAACCGCCATTATTAATGTTACATGTTTCATAAGAATAACATGACTCAATTTTTGTGTTGTTGTATCCAGTCTAGCTATAACGATACTATACTGTGTTCTAACTTTTAGAAATGTTACACTTCATAAATTCAACTTTTGTGGATATATCAACCTTCGGTTGGTTTATACAATGGTTTCAAGGAAAACTTCTCCGGACTTTTTCTATGAATCTGGGTACATGTGCATTAGTTTGGTATAAAAAATGGTTTCTTTAACTGCACTATTCATGATTTTTCTGATTGATGACGAATACCACTGCTGCCTGTAACAGAGTTGTATCCCGTCCATCCATACTCGTTGCCTCAGTTTTGTTTGGTTCTTACAAACCCTAACGCATAGATACTTATGAATGAACCACCATATCTATCGCAATATCAAGTTATGGTACAGTTCATTTGTATCATTGTTGCTATTATTTACTATTTGTATACAGCTCAATAATACGCAGTTATTGATAATCAATTCCTCAATTATCAAATTTATGCAATTTGCAGAGTAATGCTGACAGCTCAACTTTTTTTTGTCAGACCGTTTATCTTTTTGATTTGGACAAGATATGGGACTACAATAGTCGATCTAGTTAATAGTAATACTTTAGGTCGTAAAAAAAATCCATCTTCCTGATGACGACAACGCTTACTGGCGTAATTAATAGAATAAGGGCAAGTGACACATCTTTGAATCACTAAGACCACATAAAGTCTACACTGAGAGGCATATATTTCTATACATGGTGAAAGTTTTGCAGTAAAAAATAACATGCCAAAAAGTCAAGGGATTCAATCCATGATTACATTCTCTTTACCCACATTCCAAACTAACAGTTGCAAGCCAGGTTTTTTTCAAAAAAGTAGCTCGATAATTTCACTGATGAGCTCAGCGCCAGAGACGAATAATCTCATAAAACACTTAATCGTAAATAAGTAACCCGTAGAAGAGTCACTTTTGATCTTTGCGATTCTGGNTGACGACAACGCTTACTGGCGTAATTAATAGAATAAGGGCAAGTGACACATCTTTGAATCACTAAGACCACATACAGTCTACACTGAGAGGCATATATTTCTATACATGGTGAAAGTTTTACAGTAAAAAATAACATGCCAAAAAGTCAAGAAATTCAATCCATGATTTCATTCTCTTTACCCACAATCCAAACTAACAGTTGCAAGCCAGGTTTTTTTCAAAAAAGTAGCTCGATAATTTCACTGATGAGCTCAGCGCCAGAGACAAATAATCTCATAAAACACTTAATCGTAAATAAGTAACCCGTAGAAGAGTCACTTTTGATCTTTGCGATTCTGGNAAATAATCTCATAAAACACTTAATCGTAAATAAGTAACCCGTAGAAGAGTCACTTTTGATCTTTGCGATTCTGGAAATCTGGAATCGAGTACAGTAAAGGAAATTCGCTTAAGCTCATGCCAAGTGCATGATTTTACACACTGCGCATAATGTCACACAAAGTTTATATTTTGTTCCAGCATTATATTTCTTACACCAAAGCAAACCCATTTATGAACTTTATTTGCGGATTGTCAGATTTTGTCCACAGTTGCCGATGCTCACTACAAACGAGCCTTGAAATATTGTTACCTATCTTATTGGTAAAATGAGCTAGATTTTTAAATCTTTTTGATTGAGTTTTACTTTCCGGGCAGGATTTTGTGATGACCAATGTGGTCCAATGAGGTCCGGACCTCATCGGGAGCTTCTGCACTCATTGATGTTTAGCTGCAATTTAGAACAAAAAAGCCTAACTACTACTCTCCGCAGTCACTATCTTCGTTAAAAAACATAACCACTACTCCCCGCAGTCATTACCTTCGTTGAATTTAAATGGCGTAGCGGTTAGGATATAAGTACATATTTGGGTGAGGTCCGGTAACGTTGTATTCCGGACCTCATCGTGAGGTCGTCTCATGAGCTACAACGTATTTCTCCTTGAGTCAAGTTCTTACCAGGAGATCCGGACTGAACGNTCGTGAGGTCGTCTCATGAGCTACAACGTATTTCTCCTTGAGTCAAGTTCTTACCAGGAGATCCGGACTGAACGTTATCTATTGCTGCTTTAAAAATTAAAACATTGTGTGTAACTTTCAATCAAATAAGTTGTCCGGAACAATCTGTACCTCTACGCCATCTACATTCAACGAATGTAAGGAGTGCGGAGAGTNTCGTGAGGTCGTCTCATGAGCTACAACGTATTTCTCCTTGAGTCAAGTTCTTACCAGGAGATCCGGACTGAACGCTATCTATTGCTGCTTTGAAAATTAAAACATTGTGTGTAACTTTCAGTCAAATAAGTTGTCCGGAACAATCTGTACCTCTACGCCATCTACATTCAACGAATGTAAGGAGTGCGGAGAGTAGGAAATAGAGTTTTCATGAAAAATAAATTGACCCTTGCGAAAATAACAGATTTTCAGAGTGCATTTGATTACTACCTATTATCAAATTGAATTGTATAGTTGACAGCGAAGTAAAAGCTGCACAAGGTTTCAAAATGGTTTTTGAGATTCAGTGATCCAAAATGTGTGTGTGATATTTCCTGCAAGACATTACTCACATAGAACTCAAACACCTGCAAGCGTGCCGGATTTCGAAGGCGTTTATAGCTTTGTGGTCTCCGGATTAATCCACTTCATAATACTTGCTTTGAGAAATCGCACATTACTTACTTAAAGGTACAACATGGCTATAGCTTTTGCTGCATGATGTCAACTATTTTCAGTGCGTAATAGATTTTTGAAGTAATATTATAATGATTTTTTCAATTGTCGAGTTAAGTCACAATTTCGGACACAGAATGTGGCACGAAACAATCGTTAAATGGAAGTCGTTTTTACGAAAGGCAATTGACGTTTTTCTTGTATTATAGTACTGAATACAATTTGGTTGAACAATAACATAAATCATCGTGTTATGTGTGTCAGGTTTCCTTGCCTAAAGACAAAAAATAGAAGATGATGGACATTGGGTTGAAATAGAATATACACATTTGTTCCAAAGGAAGTAGCATCAAGGATGTCAAATTTGTGGATAAAGTATTTGAAAACTAGGAAAAATTGATCGCAACACTAAAGGTAAGTTCTCATGGCCGCTCCTACATGAGCTTCGAGCGTTCGGTTTACGCGAATTCGCAGATGTTAGACCGTCTGCATGAGAATCGATCTCGCTTCAGACGCTCCTGAGTAAACGCACGTCAACATTACTCGCGAAGTTCGCGTGAAGCTGGAAGCTCATAATTTTGAACTTCTTGCGTCAAACTACACGCGTTTTTACTCTACTGGGGTATCCTAAACACCCTTTTAGAGGGAATTTTAAATAGTTTAATTTTCTAATTTTCAGTAATTTTGAATAATTCAGTAAAAAATTAATTTTTTCATTAATTATGCTGCGGACGCCGGAAGTCGGAAGCTCAACGTGTGAAGCTCGACGCTCATAAAAATCGCTCGAAGCTCATATACGAGCAGCCATGAGAACTTAACTTAAAAAAAGCTTCATCGTTAAAGTACCATAGAGAAAAATACGAAGTATTTGGCCAATTGTCAGGAACAACGTTACAATTCTTGTACTGATGACTTCAAATCATACTGTGATTGGGAAAAAGGGATCTATAGGGTTGCTGCTCATGAAATTGTTGATCACCGATACAATTTCCGCAATCGAGTTTTTTTGTGAAATTTATACAAACAATACTGGAAACTTGTGGGGAAAACTAAAACGAATGATCAAACGCAGTGTGTCAAATGGTACAATGAGAATATATCAGACGATCCGCATTTAAATTCTAATTCTCGTTATAGTTTGTCAGAGATTGTTCACGAATTCATCCCCGAATTTCCATATGATTCGTATTTGAAGATCCAATTCGGGTAATGTAACTATGGTCCGAAATTGAAGCAATTCTTGCAAGATACTCGGTTAACATTTCTTGGGTCTAATCGAATTAGATTCCGTAAAAGATGTTAATCGCAGGCCTATATTAAGCCCGGACTTCGTTTGAAATGGATCCTCATATGAGGTCCGGACTTCATCTCATTTGAGGTCTGGATTTCATTTCAAGTATGCAATTTTGCAATGAAACGGATTTCCAGTTCCAATTTCATAATTTTATAGTCACCACAAATTCTAAGTTTTAACTTGTATCCATATTATATGTGGGTTACTTAAACCCATATTGTAAAGCAGATACCATTCTCCAACCTACCAGTCCGCTCTCTATTTGGTTTATTTTGGAACTCTCTTTAATTAAGCANAAAGCAGATACCATTCTCCAACCTACCAGTCCGCTCTCTATTTGGTTTATTTTGGAACTCTCTTTAATTAAGCATCAATTCACCCATTGTACAAATCGAACCCATTTGGGAGTTGATTGGATTGGCTGCTTGGACTTGGAATCGAAGCTTTCGATTCAGAACAACATGAAGTATGGAATCATCTTCTTGAGAATTCTTTTCTTGATTATGCTTCAACCCTAACCACTCCAACGTCCATTTATTTTAAAGTAACCAATAGGATTCACCTAATCCCAAAACTCAATAGGTACTATACTGTTTCAAAAGATAATGGCTGGTTTTTTTCACTTTTTGGGTTTTTACGTGGTCCGTCCCAGGTTGACCAGTTGAGAAAAATAGATTCTGACAGTTGGATCAACTTGCTCTATATTCCAGGTATGCTACGCTTATTACGCCTTCATTTCCCCTGTTTTCCTATATATTGTCAAACCAAACTCAATTCGTAAATTTTATCTAGTTGACAAAGAGTAGATTCGAGTTGTAATTTGCGACGGGTCCTATTATATAGCTAAAACTGGCAAGTGTATGACCTGCAAGAGTATTGTTAGGTAGTCGTAAAAACTCTTACCCAAAGCTCCTTAATTGCATCGTTCACTCTTAGAAGGCTGAATTAGTACCTCAAAGTCAAGTGCTCGCTGCAATGCCAGGATGGCATCAAGCCATTGTAGGCAGGTGCAATAGACTATCACAAATGGGATTAAAATTATAAAAAATAAATTTTATAAAAATTAGTTTCGATAAAAGATATTTAGTTCCGACCTCTGTTTTGTCAAGCCTTTAAATATTTCGTTTCCTGATAATCCACAATGGTCTGATATACAAAATACTTTAGTTGAGTCTTCCTTCCTAGTCCGAAGTACACTCTCTCCCCAGCTTACTTTGATATGGCACAACTGGGACTTAAATCCAGCTTTGCAGTAGTGACTTATAATAAAGTTTCCAAATTACATATATACTTTTATAGACTTTGAAACCGAGAATAAATTAATACTGTGATTACCTTAAATATTCGTCAAATTTTAAAATCAGTATGATAGATACTACATTCGAAGTTGTAATGCAGAAATCTACCATTCATGCTGTATTGTGCCTAGCTGATATGACACGTCACAGAAACAATTTTACTGTACAAAGATTTCTATTCCAATACGGAAGAACCAGGGAAGTTTTCAACATACCGTGACAGAAAAATTGGCATAGATATAATAATCAATTGCCTCCCTTTGCTCTTCACAAGTATTTTCAATCTAACTTTAAAGGATGACTAACCTTTTTATTTTTGAAATGTGCTCTATAATGCAGTCAAGAATCAGACTGTTGCATTTTTGACTTGTATTTATTTGCTAAATGGTAGGAGTAAGGCACCAATGGCTA
>NIPM01000129.1:531014-551352 GCA_002738285.1 Holacanthella duospinosa | reverse complement strand
TGAGAATGTACTACATCTGATGTCAACACTCCACCACTTTATTCCTACTTCAGATGTCAACACCCTCCAACACTGTGTGTTGACATCAGACGTAGGATGAGTACACGCTCATCCTACCTCTGATGTAACGTTCATTACCAGTCGATTTATTGAGATGGTGGTGGAGACGATTGACGTCAAAGGTAAGATGACTAAGTGCTCATCCTACCTCCGATGTCTACATTCACCACCACTTTCACTTTACTGAAACAGTGGTAGAAATAACTGACATCAAAGGTAGGATGTGCATGTAATCATCCTTCACCTCATGTCAAATATCTCTACCACTATCAGTTTACTGAAACAATGGTGCAGAGAATTGACACCAGATATAATGGGCATGTANTCAAATATCTCTACCACTATCAGTTTACTGAAACAATGGTGCAGAGAATTGACACCAGATATAATGGGCATGTACTCATCCTATCTCTGATGTCAATCCTCTCTGCCAATGTTACTTTACTGAGACAGAGGTAGAAAGGGTTGACACNCTGATGTCAATCCTCTCTGCCAATGTTACTTTACTGAGACAGAGGTAGAAAGGGTTGACACCAGAGGTTGGATTAGTAAATTCTTATCCAACCTCTAATGTCAACACTCTCCACCACTGTCTCAGTAAATCGACAGTGGTATATACGGTTGACGTCGAAGGTAGAACGAGTCGTAGTCATCCTAGGAGACTGTGATTCAGAAAAATGGTGGCTTAGTCTAAAGTGTCGGTGATAGAGGTGGTTCATGTCATAAGTAATATGAGCACGTGCTCCATCCAAACTCTTACATCAAACCTCTATCTCCGTCACTTTAATTAATAATAGTTAGTAGTAGGTTTGAAAAGTAGTTCCCCAATGGATAAAATAATAAATGCCTGTTATTATTGATATCATTGCTGGCGTTGACACAATATGGTAATATTGGCGTTGACACAGCAATTAATTACTACATAGTATAGAGAATTTATCTTAAATTGGAAAAGCTCGTGAAAAATTCACGAAAATTTTCCAATTTATCTCAATTTCAGATTTAACCACGACTTATCGGTGCCTCTGAGGTGCGATAGAATTTTTGGGTTATCTCTGCTCCTCCCATCCTCTGTGAATAGACACAACCCAAATACTGATGAGTTAATGCGTCTAACCATCACTTAACCGTGGTTAGCAGGTGGTTAGATTGGTTACGGAACCGGAATACTAACCGCCAGCTAACTGAACCAGTGAATACGGTTAAGGATTTAACCACTTGGTTAAGGCATAACCAAATCCTAACCGCCGCTCTGAATTCCTTCCCAGGATATCTCACTTCCTCTCACTTAACCTAAAGAAAGATGTTAATAAAGGACTAGCTAAGAGTAGAATGGTAACCTTTATTCTCATCTAACGACTACTTCTAAAATCATTTTCAACTACAGCACCTATAAATTATTCATCAGAATTATCAGCTTTCAGAACTTATCACCTATGCTCATTTTGACTCATTTGAGGATAGGACCCTTCCTCGGTCACTTCCTCAGGTCACTTCCTCACAACATCAAATTTATCAATCCAAAACTTTTTCCACATTGAATTGGATCGACTGTATTTGTTCCAACAATGAGAGCCGTACGAATCCGTCGGTCTGACTGACCCTTCAAGCAAGGTATGGAATATTTACCTTATTTCGGTATCCAGCGTAGCGGAAAAAACTTGCCTGTCAGGTAAAGTAGATGACACAGTGCGTGATATAATTCATAAAAATTAAACTTATTTAAATTAATGATAAAATCAGTTCCAATAGTTTTGATATGTTTAGGGGTATTTCTAGGTAATCTATTGGGGATAATTTTACCGGCTTTTGTATGGAAGAACACATGTATCAAAATTATTAAACAGAAAATAATTAAAACATTTTTTTTAATTAAAATTTTAATAAATTAGTATAAAAAATTTTTTTTTTTATAATAAAACAATTTAGTAATAAAAATTTTAATAAAAAAATTTAATAATTAAAAAAACATAATAATAAAAGAATATATTTATATTTTACTAAATTAAATTGAATGAAAACAAACATTTCAAATGAAAGAAAATCATAAATAAAATACTTCATCAAAATGTTTTCCAGGAGGAAGAGTACCTAATAATAAATAATATAAACTAATTTTAATAATAAAATAATTTTTTAATTTTTTAATAATATTTAATAATAAAATAATTTTAATAATAAAAAAATATTAATAAAATAATTTTAATAATAAAAAAATATTAATAAAAAATTTTTATAATAAAAAAATTTTAATAAAAAAAAATATATAATAATAAACAAAGTTTATAATAAAAAAATTTAATAATAAAAAAGTTTTAATAAAAAAAATTTTAATAAAAAAATTTTAACAATAAAAATTTTTTATCTTAAAAATTTTTATCTTAAAAATTTTTTCTTTTGTTGTTGAAGTGTTTTTGTCACAAAAGTTTTATTCTCAGACAATTGTCAGTGAGTAACTTTGTGATAATAAAAACTTTGTGAAAATAAAACGATCTTCCATTGTGGTAAGTAAGAGGGCGCTGAAGAGAGGATACCCAATATTTTACTACCTTAATCGATCGCAGATTAATTTCGCCCCGGCATATAATTTCTTAAAATTTTCAAGAATATAGTTAAAGTACAATAGTATGTAGGTCCCAGCTTGCATACGTAAATGTAGTTCAAGGGAAATAGTAAATTTAGTCGTGGATTAATTGGCAAAAGAAATTTTTGTTTTGAAAATTTTACAAATCTTTTCAAAATAACCTTTATATTAATTACTGAATATGCAAACACATATATGCCGGGGCGAAATTAATCTACGATCGATTAAGGTAGTAAAATGTTGGGTATCCTCTCTTCAGCGCCCTCTTACTTACCAAAATGTAAGGTCGTTTTATTTTCACAAAGTTTTATACTCACTGACAATTATCTGAGAATAAAAACTTTTTCACAAGATAAACACTTCAACAACAAGACAATAAATTTTTAATATAAAAATTTTTTATTGTTAAAATATTTTATTAAAATTTTTTTATTATTAAACTTTATGATTAAAATTTTTTATTATAAAATTTTTCTTATTGTAACAATTTTTTATTATTAAAATTTTTTTATTATTAAAATTATTTTATTAAGTTTTTCTATTATTAAAAAATTTTTTTTATTAAATTTTTATTGTTATTAAAATTTTATTATTATTAAAATATTTTGATTATTAAAATTTTTATTATTGTTTTTTTATTATTAAATTTTTTTATTGTTAAAATTTTATTATTATTAAAATATTTTTATTATTAAAAATTTTTTTTAATTTTTTTTACTAAAATTTTTTTAATTAAAAAAAAAACATTTTTATTACTAAATTGTTTTATTATAAAAAATTTTTTAATTAAAAAAATTTTTTTATTACTAAATTGTTTTATTATAAAAAAAAATTTTTTTATACTAATTTATATTAAAATTTTAATTAAAAAAAATGTTTTTAATTATTGTCTCTTAAATAATTTTGATACATATATCCCTCCATACTTTTGGGAAGAATATTATAAAACAATATTTTATTCTCAAGCAAATTAAATAAGTTTGGTAAGATTTTCTTCTCAAACAAAATGTCTGGTAAAATTTTCTTCTGAAACGAATTGTATATTTGATAAGATTTTCTTCCCAATTAAAATTTCCGTTTTGCAACATTTTCTTCCCAAACAAAACACATAGACTTTTGAAAAAGTTTTTCAAAAAAAAAATTTTTTTTTTGTAAAATTTTTTTAAGTACTAAAAATTTCATTTTTTTGAAAACATTTTTTTGCGGACGTTTGCATTTCTACACGAATCGTAACATTTGAAGACGTTCGTTAGGTTGTTAGAGGTTGTGTTGTTAACTAACAAAGTAACTACCTCATATATAAATAAATAAATTGTGAGGCTCTTTGAAAAATTATTTGAAAAATTTTTTTTTTGGAAGACTGTCTAAAACGTCTTCAAATGTCTTGATTCGTGGAGAAATGCTGAAACCACAACCTTGTTTTTATTTTTCAACTTCGAAAGCTTTGGGTACTTTCGAATTTAATTTTTTCGACCACCCGTAAGGATATATCCCAAGTCAGGATGCAGAACCGTTTGGTAATTATTCTATGCCTGCCTCCAGGTACTTTGTGACATCGTCTTTTGAATATTCATTTAATTTCCTTATGGAGTTTACAATGAACGAAATAGCCAGGATTTCAAAAATTCAATAATTGAGCCTTGCGTTTTCGATGGCGGTATGGCGGCGAACCTAGCAAAATTAACAGGAACACAAACAATGGGAGGGTTAAAAGTTTGTTTGCTTAAAATTGACTAAAGTGAGACCATAAATGAGAGTCTAGACCTCCCTAACATTTTTAGCAAAAACTTAAGGATAAAGTGTTAGTGTTATACTAACACTTATTTATTTGTACACTAAGCGAAAGGTTGGTTTCCCTTAGCGGAAGGGAAAGTAGAGGGATAGGGTACACTCCAATTTTCATTATTCGTGCCTTAAAGTGTTAGGGTACGGGTCACTGCCACTTTATTAACGCTAACTGCTCATTGTTTGTGGGACCGTAAAAATTAACAAAGAAGACTTACACTTGACACGACAGGTCAGAGATTCGGAACGGTTCTATGAAAGTACCTCGCAGAAAATTACGGCGCATGAAAATACGGCGCGGAAAATACGGTGTGGAAATCACGGTGCCGAAATTACGACGCATGGAAAATACGGCGCGTGGAAAATACGGCACCTGGAAAATACGGCGCATGAAACATGGATATACAGATCTCGAGCTAACATGAAAAATACACAAAATGAGTTGATATGTTATTGCATTCCTCACTATGTCGCCAGGGTTACGGCGTCCCGGGTCAGTCGGGCCAGATCCGCGCGGTGAAGATAACATACTCGTTGCTTGCGCTATCACGAAAAACATTATGCAAAACGGTTTTGCTACGTTTTTGAATGATGTTTGTATATACTCTCGAACCAAATAGCATTGAGCCCACGAAGTTCTCGCCGCGAGATTTTTTATTTTTTATTTCTACATTTGCGCGTCTTCACATTTAAATACGTAGCGGTGAAGTTAAAAAGTTTAATTTGCGATTCAGATAAGTCTTATTCTTTGATTTACTTTTAGCTTGCCACCAAAAAATAAAAAATAGTGTTTTAAAAGTGAAACAGTTTCTAAGTATGTTGAAGGAGGTATATAAGGAATTGGGTGGGAGACACCTAAGANATCATTGCTATCTAATATAATTTTCTAATCATAGAACAGGATTTTTGGTAGCTATGATTAATTCCATGTTTCTTTCAATTAGTCTATCGCGAATCCAAAATTTCCTTTTGACTCATGTATCATTTAAAACAAGGTGGCTGCATTTATTTCGTTTTTGATTTGGAGAGTCAAGATTTCATCACAGTAAAATATGTGGTGCCCTGTGTCCCGGAAATGTTTAATGTGGCGCAAGTAGTACTCACGTTGTGCTGTTGTCATTCCATTCCAGGAATACAGGTTTACTGAATAATTTACGATATCATTTTCTGAATGTCTCTTTACCAACTCTTGGAATGTTGTCACGTAAAAACTTTTGGTGCAAGTTTTCATTGTAGAATACGCATGACTTTCATAAAAGCGACGAGATATTTGTCTGATTACAGAGATTGTAAACGAATCAATTTTTTTTGTGTGATTATCAGGTGTATCGTTTTCGGTTTTTGATGGTATAACTGTGAATGACTTTTTTACTGTAGATACGTTAACACTACATGCTATAGCAGTGCCATATTCATAATTCTAATTCCAATTTTTCTAGAAATCTGTTGGGTGTCTCTCGCCCAATTCCTTGTATAAACTCTCCTTCACATAATTAAAAACTGTTTCACCTTTGGTACACTGTCTATTTGAATTTTTGGTGGCTAGCTAAAAGTAAATCAAAGAATAAAGACTTATCTGAATCACAAATTAAACTTTTTAACTTCACCGCTACATATTTAAATGTGAAGACGCGCACATCTCGAAATAAAAAATAAAAAATCTCGCGGCGAGAACTTCGTGGGGTCAATGCTATTTGGTTCGAGAGTACATATAACATCAACTCATCCGGTATATAGGCAAGGAAAAACCTCTCAACTTTTTGACATTTCAAAAATTCGTAACTTTTTTTCTATACATTTCCGGTGAAATATTTTTGCATATTCGTGATCAGCTACAATATTAGTTTTCTAGGCGCTGTATTTTCCATGCGCCATATTTTCCNCTACAATATTAGTTTTCTAGGCGCTGTATTTTCCATGCGCCATATTTTCCGCACCGTATTTTCGTGCGCCGTATCATCGTGCGCCATATCTTCGTGGAACGGTTCGGAACGGTTTTGATGAAGTACATCCGACATCAATAATGAGGTTAAGGTTAAGCCTATTCATTCCAATGAAAATTATCAATTCTAAAAACTTACACGAACACAAAGGTCAGTTGTGAGTCACCTCAGTCAACACACGCCAACTTTGAAATTAAAATAAAAGGCGTGTTCAACTCCATTTTCTTGGTTTTCTCTGATACATTGATAAGTTAAAAATTTAATTTTCGGGTCTACAATCGTGCAATGCCAGTAGGAATGGTGAAGAGGGAAATTTAAATTTACCGCATTAACAAACTTTTAGTATTTTCTAAAAATAAGCCAATTGACCTTTTTCACAAAGACTGCCGCCCTGGTTTCCCGCGCTTGAGCATTTTGTGTAGTATAAGTGTTATAAAGAAATATCTATTGTCGAACCATTTGGGCGTTAGCCTTGGCCGGGCTTTGAAATTTAAAAATTTGTCAGTTTTTTTTTAATTAGACTTGTGCACGCTATACTGAAAAAATCTCATTTAGGCAGAAATGAGAGGTTGAGCATGCTATCACCACCAACATTTTGTAAGTTGAAGTTAGGCACTGGGGGTAAATGAGAGCCTTTTTTCCATGCTAACTTCGATAGTAACCTCCAAGGGTACTGAGAACGTAAGATACTTGCTAGATTCCAACATGAAGATTAATAAATAATTAATAATAAAAAACATAAAGAATCGAAAATATAAAAACTTAATCTAGAACTAAAAAAAAAGGAAAAACGGAGGAGATTACATGGGAAGTTTCCATGAGCCTATATTATACGAATTTTGAAAAAGATAAAATGAATTTTACGCGATAGTCATCAATTGGTGATACATTTAGTGCATGACTGAGTAAATGAATCGCAGTGAATTTGCTCTTCCTGTCGTTAATCACCTTTCATTCATTAGAACAAATTATAGAAAAGAAATAAAAATATAACACGTATAAAAAATTAAGGAAAATTTTACTTTTCAAAATTTCTCAGCAACTTTGGACTTAAGTCGACTAACCGTGTGCTTGGTATCACTGTTCACTTTACGTTACCAAAGCTTTGGAAATTGCCTAGTTCTCTTGCCCAATTTTCTTAATTTTAGTTGTTTTTACAGCAATTGTACCACCTAACTGATCGTGGAAGTAGTCAATTAAAGGCAATAAATACTTCATAACTTTCAAAACAATATTTTCTCATTCTGGATCAGATTTAGGCTAATTAATTTATAATTATTTGGGCAAAAATTTGTTTTCTTGCAGCCGCAAATGATAAAGCTCGGGACTGAAGTCCAATGGTCTAATCACGTGGTGCATAATTCATGGTGCATTCTTTACATGCTTTTACATACTTTCTTTTACACCATCGCACCAACAGCACCTCCTTGAGATGACAGCCTCTCAAAGGCGCTTTTAACATTAACATGTTCATTATTGTAACGAAAAAAAGGTTTTAGCTGCTGAATAAACCCCTGTCACATTGACCCCATGACCCAATGGCATGAAATTTTTATATTTATATAATTAACAATTATAATCCTACTAGAAAAGCCTAATTTGGATTATTTCTGGGATGACCACCTATGATTGTACCCTCTTTAGTTTGCTAACGACCGCCATAACTTAACGTTATTACCATGGGAGTTTGTATTCGGTTTTGAAAGTTTTATATGTTAAAAAAATAGGTTCAAGTTAAAATCCACTAGGTGGCTGTCTTTCTGAAAAAGGTCAATTTTAGAAATATGACCCAATAATGAATTTCAGAATTTACTGTGGAAAAGTTTTCTTTGTGAAGTTCATTCAAATATTAGCCTGTAGCTGGTGCTGTATTGTCCGAACTTAATTAAATTTATTAATTCAATTGATTAGTAGAAAGAATCATTTAAAGTGATTTATAAAAGAAATTGGTTTATTAATTCCCGAGAACAAGAGGCGATATAAGAAGATAAGTGATATTTTATGTATAGTGTAGTGATCGGATTCGGAACACGCGGTGAGAAGAACTGTTTGTAAAAACAACGCATCAAACAGTAGTTCCATAATCCAAACAAGGACTAGCAATGACTTCATTCTCGTTCACTGGTCGAATCATTTTGTTAATCCGCTGTAAGGTAAGACAAAACACTGCAATTATTATCTAAATGGTTGCAAGGGATTGATTTTTAAACTTAAAATTCTACAAAAACATGACCTGTTCGATGGTCCCTGATGTTGTAAGAAACATGTATATGATGTAGAGTGGAATACAGATTAGTGAGGAGAAGGTAAGTGTCCATCCAACGGCAATGGACCACTTGGGATACACATAGTCCTCTGTTTTTAAATCCTCGTACCAGTAGATTGAGAAGAAGAAAATAGTCTATCAAATATTCAAAAACCAAATTGAATAAAATTCATTGAAGAAATGGACACGACTAGGAGAGAGGAGTCTGGCCATTAGTGGAATCTTTCAGAGGAAAATCCCAATACTCGTCAATGCATAGGGACCCACCCGGGAAAATTTGTTGTGGGACCACCCCAGGAAAATTTGCAGATGCGAAGCGTCTGCAAATTTTGCTGCGCTGGTCCCAGAAAACTCAAAATGTTCATGTGGTGAAAACTCAAAATGTTCATCCACAGTGTGCCCCAGGATTCATTCTCTGCGGCGAACTTCTAGCCTAGAGTTCGCCCTACCCCGAACGTTGGAGCGAATAGGCGTAACCTACGCAGGTGTCACTTCGACACTCGCTACAGCTAATGCTACCGCTAATACAGTTAAGTGCAAGATCTTAGGCTCATGACTTCTTGTTTAAATAATTCTTGAATCAAACCATGGGATACCTGAGTATACTAACAGCAATGATGCTTGAAGTGTCTCGCAAATGTGCTGAAAGTTTCAAATTTTAATTCTTAATGTGAGCGGAATTAGAGCAAAAAAATTAAATTTGGGCTGGAGAAAGCGGGTGCAAATCTTTAGGCGCACGACAGATTTATTGCTTTGCAGCAGAATAAAGTGGTATTCTCGGACCAAAAATTATAAGTCATAGTAATTATATTTCGGTGGTAAACATCTGTAACACTTAAGGCAGAGTACATTATCTACTACGAAAATGTCTTGACCTTAAGCATACTTGAGCAAATAGAAGACCAAATGTATGCAAAAATGTTCCTGGTACACGGTAGTGTTCTACCAATTACTGGGGAAAGCTCACTGACTCTCTACATGGCAAGTGAAAGTGCACCTAAGTACCCGGGATGCCCCACAAAAATGTCTCTCGAAAAAAATTTTTTCCCTACCTCCATAAGTAGTGTGATNAGTGCACCTAAGTACCCGGGATGCCCCACAAAAATGTCTCTCGAAAAAAATTTTTTCCCTACCTCCATAAGTAGTGTGATTGAGCTAAAAATTCATCAATATCATTTAGTTTTATTCCTTGCGCAAACTTAAAATGGTTTGCATTGCATCTGCAACACTTATGAAATTAAAAACACAATTTCCAAGACACATTCGAATGGTGTATTCCTTATGATTTTGTCTACTTTCACTTGGTCTGTAAAGAGCCCGTCAGCTTTCCCCAGTCCTCGATGGAATCCTATAGTGTACCAGGAACATTTTTGCATACATTTGGTCTTGTATTTAGTCAAGTATGCTTAACGTCAAGACATTTTCGTGGTAGATAATGTACTCTGCCTTAAGTGTTACAGAGATTTACCAACGAAATATAATTACTATGACTTTGCCCTTTTCAATTTTTGGCTTAAATCCAATTGGAAATTTTGCGCGAACTATATCTCGTGCAGAATAAATTTTGTAGAAAACAAAATAAAAAAATTAAGGAATTCTAAACCTTGGTGAAAGTTAAATTGGAGAAAGTTATCCCAGAAATTGCCACTTTCACAATATGGTGGAAATTTTCTAAACAATTATTGCTAAGGGATGCTCAGGTAAGTGTTAGGCACCTTTTCCCCTCGGAGTCTATTCTCGGACCAAAAATTATAAGTCCTTCAAAATGGTGGGAGTGCAGGGGCGTAGCAACCTTTGCTTGCTAAAACAACATGAAAAGGTGAAGACTCTTAAATCATGTATCACACTTTATTTAATATTTAATAACGCAACTAACATAGTAATTAACACAATGCGCTTTTCAAGAATTTCTTCATTGTCGGAAACTCCTTGCGAGCATAAAAGCGGCGACATACTCGACGGACTTTGTAAATTATTTCGATTGACAACACTACTCAACCAAATAATATTTTCAAAGACTTATGTGCGCAGTAAGAAAACAATCCCATTCATGCCGTTTTCTCCCCGAATAAATCTTGGTATAATTCTATGTTCAGAAGTTTTCTTACTTATCAAAGATTATCAAAGATAATTATCAAGCTTGAAAAAATCATTAAAATAAATATCATTCTCATATCAATGACTTTTATGACTATGGGTGGTCTGTCGTCGGTCGCACTTTTTTCGCTTTTCGAATAATTCTTAAAAGAAAAAATAACAATGTCGTGTTTTGATTTTCTGCATAAAAATTAGAGCTTATCAGTTTAATTTTTTATATTTGTGTAAATATTGCCAAACAAAATACCTAGAAGGAAGATCCTATTTGGAATCACTTTATTTCCAGAAAGAAAGAGAATATTGTGGGCCATGTGTAAAAGGTGTGGGAAAGAGTTTAAACTCACTTTTTCAGAATTTAATACGAAAATACACATTACGAAAAATAAATTTATTTTTTGATAATTATCAAAAAAAATTGATTTTTTTGATTTTTTCGAAAAAACCAAGAACCCTGGAATTAATAATCCTATCATTGCAAAATTTTTCAGGTTTTGTCTTCAAATGTGGCAGGAAAAAACTTCAGGTGTTACAATTTTGTTAAAATCCTCTTTATCAGTGTATTTCCGTTTACGGTTTGGAGTTTGAGAAGACTTTAGGATAATAGTTATATTTAATTACAAAAATTACCAGACAAAATATTTTAGTTAAAACAAGTTGTTGGACAGGTTTATAATTAAATCCAAAATTTGAATAAGGATATTCCGCTGTTTCAAAGTGTACACAATTCATACGGCATAACGGCCCTGAATTTTCCCCTTTCTCATCAACAACCACCATTTTGAAGGACTTATAATTTTTGGTCCGAGAATACCACTTTATTCTGCTGCAAAGCAATAAATCTGTCGTGCGCCTAAAGATTTGCACCCGCTTTCTCCAGCCCAAATTTAATTTTTTTGCTCTAATTCCGCTCACTTTAAGAATTAAAATTTGAAACTTTCAGCATATTTGCGAGACACTTCAAGCATCATTGCTGTTAGTATACTCAGGTATCCCATGGTCTGATTCAAGAATTATTTAAACAAGAAGTCATGAGCCTAAGATCTTGCACTTAACTGTATTACCACTACCGCTACTTTGAAAAAAAATTTCCCCACTACCATTATCCGCGCTACTTTGAGAAAAATTTTACCCGCTGCCGCCACAAAGGCGGCATTACCCTATGTGTAAAAAAATCCATCTAACGAAGCCGCTGCCAAGTTACTAGAAACTGTTTCGCCTTTGAAAATCCTTTGTTGCTGCACTTACAATTTTTTTTACCGCTTAAATCTCATTCAATTAATCTCATTTCATTAATCTCATTCAATAAACATAACTCTGCGACGAGAAAGTTTAGCCTTGGTCAAGCTGCATCAAGACCTTAGCATATCATTACATTACGTCAGGTTGTAGTTCTGAAACACAGGAGTGTAGAAGCTAATATAGAAGTGGAAAAAGATGGTAGTTAAAAAGTTTGCAAACAGTTTGAACAATTAAAAAAATTAAATCTTTTAGAGCATCAGGCATAACCTAGTTTGTATGAATTTAGTTGCCATGCTGATGTTTTTATTTATACCGCAATTCCGCAAACTTCGAGGAGTGCAAATTCTTGGTTTCATTGTTTTGGTGAAACATAATGAATTTGCACTTTGCCAAGATTGCGGAGTTAACGTCTAACTTGTGAATATCCAAAACAACACTTTCAAATCTGCAGCATACGAAGGTTAGAAACTAAAAAAAACATTGTGAGAGGAGCATTTATTCGTCTGCGTATTCGCAGCAGAGTTCATTGCCCTCAGAGAAATTCAAATATTTAATTAAGAATTACATTCACAATAAATATTCCAATATTTATTGTAAAATAAATATAAATATTCATATATTTATTCATATATATTTAATATTTATATATAAATATATAAATATTCAAATATTCTAATAAGCCCAATTCATATATATATAATATACATAATAATAATATATTAATATATATTTTAATATAATATATTATATATTATATATATTGTTATGACTTACAAAAAATTAGTTTGTATTATGTTAATTTTCATTATGTTAAAATTATTTGTAGTAATTAGTTTATTAAATTATAAAAAAAAAAAAAAGGTTTCCATTATTATTATTATTCTTTTGTCTTAGTATAGTTGTTTCTTTGTGGTTCGCCTTTTATACAATTTTTCTTGTATATAAAGCCGTGTTTCTGTGTGTTAGAGTACCAGTTGTCCAGTATTCCTTACCAGCTTCACTGGGAAGGAACGCCGATCCGTCCGGGCTGGAAGAGAACTTTTGTTTTTAAAACTTATTGCAAATTAACAAATTTTATTTTCATTATTAATAACGTTTTTGCAATTTGAGTTTGAGTTTTTTTTATTTTGGTCGGGTTTTTGGTTGTTGGTCAGTAGTCGGCCAAATAGGTGAGAGGAATTGGAGCGGGAGAAGCTCCAATTCGAAAGTTAGTTTTTCAGTTTTTCTTTTGATTATTTTAACTTAAAGTTCTAAGCTAAAGTTTCTTTTTTTCTTTAATTAATTGATTTAAAAANGAAGAGAACTTTTGTTTTTAAAACAATAACGTTTAATTGTTTAAAATAAAAGTAATAATTATTGCAAAAAGCAAATTGAGTTTTGAGTTTTTATTTTATTGTAAGAGTTTTTGGTCGGTTGTTGGTCAGTAGTCGGCCAAATAGTTGGGAGGAATTGGAGCGGGAGAACGAGGTTAAGCTTTCAATCTAAAAAAATCAAAAAACAAAAGAAAACTTTTATTTAACTTAAAGCTTTTAAGTTAGTTTTTTTTGTTTGATTATTGTTGAAAATTTAACTAAGTTTTTGAATACTTTTGAAGAAGAAGAGCGGTTTAGCAGTACCAGGTAAGCTAAACCGTCACAGGTGGTGGTAGATTTTTTGCCGATCTTCGTGATCTCAAATAAGCCAAGCACCCCAGATAGACTTTGTGTCTTTCAGTGAAGAACTTAGTGTTCTAGGAACTTAGTGTTCCAGAAATTTTGTGTTTTGTTTGGTGAAAAACTGAGTGTTTTAACTGAACTTACTAGGACGCTTACTCTGTAAGTCGCTACNTTAAAGTTCTAAGCTAAAGTTTCTTTTTTTCTTTAATTAATTGATTTAAAAATAGGAAAGTTTTTGAATAATAACTAATTGAAGATAAAAGAACGGTTTAGCGGAAAAAGGTAAGCTAAACCGCCACAATATATAGTGTGTTCGAATAAGAAGGCGAAAATTCGGCACTAGCATTTTTAAAAATCCCACAAATTAGAGTCTTGTGACACTTTTTAAGTTAAGAAGAGTCAACAAAACTTTGGTAGAAACGATTTTCAGGAACTTGAGCAGTTCATAATGTATGTAAAATTTTGACATATACTCAATTTTTTGTTTTCCGCAAAATCATTTTTCAAAAATTTCGCCTTCTTATTTGAACGCACTGTATATAATAATATATATTTATATATTATATATATATTATATATAATATGATATATAATATATAAATATATAAAAATTCAAATATTTAATTAAAAATTACATTCACAAAAATCCTAGGTTTTAGTTCGTTTTGATAAAATAAAATAAAAATTTGGATATTCACAAGTACGCTCAATTTTGACACAGACATTAGGTATTCGGATTTCGGTACGCGGAGTGCAAATTGGTGAAACATGCCCCTCTGGAGCTTTTCTTTTCATCTTCCCTGCTCCCATGTTCAATGTAGGGTTCAAGGTTGCTATGAGGAATTAATCTAAACTGGCTATGAGTTTAGATTAATTCCTCATAGCAACCTTTGTAGGGTTCGTGATTTTTTTTAAAAGTTTTTTTGATAAATTAAATCGAATTTTTTAAATAATTATCCGGCTTTTCTAATAACTATCAAACAAAATAATGTCTTTTCTTTCACTGCAAGCGGAATAAAAAGTGATGCCAAAAATTATTCACTCTCGTCGTTGTTGCCGACAATAATCCTTCAAAATTGACTAACAAACAAGCCCGAAATTAATTTTTTACACAAATTTGCAAGCTAATGCAGTCTATGCATTATCTAATTTTACATGCGTATTAAAAGCATGCGCGGGAAAACTTTAAAGTAAGAATATTATCTTCAAAAAGTAGCAGAGCTTTAAACCCCAACATCACAAGTGCAGAATTTTTTCGACGGATAGAATTTCTGTCCGTCGTCTCTTTTCCTATGCTCCACCTTAGGAGAACTTGACTGAAAATATTCTGCGTGGAGTATGTTATTTACGAGGGAAGTATCTTCCGTTCACCTATTTTGTTAGCTATGCTTCACCGAAGGATAATTAAATGGGAAATTTTTGCAGATAAGTAAGAATAAAATATTTTCCCACCACTTTAATTTTTCCTATGCCTCACTACAGCAGAGCTTCCTTTGTAGTGATCAAAAAGGATTCTAGTGATTCGAAAACATTAAATTTTGAAATAAGACTCTGCTCTACTTTTCGACTGAGTTTATTTCTTCCAATCATATATCTCATTTTCCATCTGGCATACCGACGGAATGTCTTTCACGGAGAAAATTTTCAAATACTGTCCATTTGAGAAATATGTTTCGTTACTCCTTTTTAGGTGAAGCATATGAGGGGAGATTAATGTCAAAACTCATAAATACCTAACGCGCACAACAACTCTAACACACTTATCAATTTTTATGCGTCCGTGGATAATTCTTATTCGTGTGTCTCATTTTTATGTGATTTATCACCAACTTTTATTCGTGTGTCTGACTTTTTTTTGTGTGTCTGGCTTTTATTCGTGTGTCTGACTTTGATTCGTGTGTCTGACTTTTATTCGTGTATCTGACTTTTATTCGTGTCTGACTTTAATTCGTGTCTGACTTTGATTCGTGTGTTTGAGTTTTATTTGTGTGTTGAGTTTTATTTGTGTATTTGACTTTTATTCGTGTGTCTGACTTTTATTTGTGTCTGACTTTGATTCGTGTGTTTGAGTTTTATTTGTGTGTTTGAGTTTTGTGTATTTGACTTTTATTTGTGTGTCTGACTTTGATTCGTGCGTTGAGTTTTATTTGTGTGTTTGAGTTTTATTTGTGTATTTGACTTTTATTCGTGTGTCTGTCTTTTATTTGTGTCTGACTTTGATTCGTGTGTTTGAGTTTTATTTGTGTATTTGACTTTTATTCGTGTGTCTGACTTTGATTCGTGCGTTGAGTTTTATTTGTGTGTTTGAGTTTTATTTGTTTGAGTTTTATTTGTTTGAGTTTTATTTGTGTTTGACTTTTATTCGTGTGTCTGACTTTTATTTGTGTTTTTGACTTTTATTTGTGTGTTTGACTTTTATTTGTGTGTTTGACTTTATTCGTGTGTCAGGCTTTTATTTGTGTGTTTTACTTTTTATTTGTGTGTCTGACTTTTATTTGTGTTTTACTTTTATTCGTGTGTTGACTTTTATTTGTGTGTTTGACTTTTATTCGTGTGTCAGGCTTTTATTTGTGTGTTTTATTTTTTATTTGTGTGTTTGACTTTTATTTGCGTGTTTTGAAAATACATACAGGATGAGTAATCTATCTTTGCACCTTGTTTCTCTACTTTCAGTGTAGTTATAAGGTAGCTAAAAGTTTAATCAATTACTTTTACAATTAACTATATTAAATTACAAAAAGTTAACAGGTAAATTTTGTTTACCATGAAGGATGCCCTTACAAAAGTCACATTCACATTTTTTTAAATATCTGATTTGGTTGAATATAGGTTAGCGCAAACAAATGGAGCGAAACAGATCGGGGTAGTTCTTCCTCAAGAACGTCAATTTCTTGAAGTGGATGTGGATTCAAATTTTCTTTTGGGTTAAAGGTTGTGGCTATTGAAACACGATGTTGCCAACACATACCACTACTTCGACGGTATCCAAATTTTTTTGGAAATATTGAATTACTAAATGTATATCCATTTCACAGATGAACAATGGCGTTCAAAAGCTTAAATTACCGCTAACGAATTATCGAATTATCGACATCATTTATTCAAACTCAAACATTTACATATTAAAATTGCCTCGTACATTTGGCACATAGATTCCGAAATTATTCGTAGGCTATTTAACTGGCTGACGCTGCATCAATATCGAATTACCGGAATCCAAACTTTAAAACACCGAAAATCACAAATTTAATATCTCTAATATTTACAAATTCAGAATGACACATGCATTAAAATAAATAAATTCTGAAGGTTATTTTAAACTAACCGCCGCTACACCGTTATGGAATTACCGGATGTAGAACATCAAAACTCAATTTAAAATTTTTTAACAAGTTTTATATTTTTGTTCCTGGAATTCGGCTTCATGTACCGGTAATTCGATGTTTATGTAACGGAAATGTTTTTAAGAAAACAAATTATTGCTTTCTATGGCCAAACAAAACCTGGATATTAAATTTGTGATTTTCGGTGTTTTAAAGTTTGGATTACAGTAATTCGATATTGATGTAGCGGCAGCCAGTTAAATAGCCTACGAATAATTTTGGTATCTATGTGCCAAATGTACGAGGCAATTTTAATATGTAAATGTTTGAGTTTGAATAAATGATGTCGATAATTCGATAATTCGTTAGCGGTAATTTAAGCTTTTGAACGCCATTGTTCATTTGTGAAATGGATATACATTTAGTAATTCAATATTTCCAAAAAAATTTGGATACCGTCGAAGTAGTGGTATGTGTTGGCAACATCGTGTTTCAATAGCCACAACCTTTAACCCAAAAGAAAATTTGAATCCACATCCACTTCAAGAAATTGACGTTCTTGAGGAAGAACTACCCCGATCTGTTTCGCTCCATTTGTTTGCGCTAACCTATATTCAACCAAATCAGATATTTAAAAAAATGTGAATGTGACTTTTGTAAGGGCATCCTTCATGGTAAACAAAATTTACCTGTTAACTTTTTGTAATTTAATATAGTTAATTGTAAAAGTAATTGATTAAACTTTTAGCTACCTTATAACTACACTGAAAGTAGAGAAACAAGGTGCAAAGATAGATTACTCATCCTGTATGTATTTTCCAAACACGCAAATAAAAGTCAAACACACAAATAAAAAATAAAACACACAAATAAAAGCCTGACACACGAATAAAAGTCAAACACACAAATAAAAGTCAACACACGAATAAAAGTAAAACACAAATAAAAGTCAGACACACAAATAAAAAGTAAAACACACAAATAAAAGCCTGACACACGAATAAAGTCAAACACACAAATAAAAGTCAAACACACAAATAAAAGTCAAAAACACAAATAAAAGTCAGACACACGAATAAAAGTCAAACACAAATAAAACTCAAACAAATAAAACTCAAACAAATAAAACTCAAACACACAAATAAAACTCAACGCACGAATCAAAGTCAGACACACGAATAAAAGTCAAATACACAAAACTCAAATACACAAATAAAACTCAAACACACGAATCAAAGTCAGACACAAATAAAAGTCAGACACACGAATAAAAGTCAAATACACAAATAAAACTCAAACACACAAATAAAACTCAAACACACGAATCAAAGTCAGACACGAATTAAAGTCAGACACGAATAAAAGTCAGATACACGAATAAAAGTCAGACACACGAATCAAAGTCAGACACACGAATCAAAGTCAGACACACGAACAAAAGTCAGACACACGAATCAAAGTCAGACACACGAATAAAAGCCAGACACACAAAAAAAAGTCAGACACACGAATAAAAGTTGGTGATAAATCACATAAAAATGAGACACACGAATAAGAATTATCCACGGACGCATAAAAATTGATANTAAAAGTTGGTGATAAATCACATAAAAATGAGACACACGAATAAGAATTATCCACGGACGCATAAAAATTGATATGTGTGTTGGAGTTGTTGTGCGCGTTAGGTATTTATGAGTTTTGACATTAATCTCCCCTCATAGAAGCATAGTTCAGGAAAATATTCCACACCGAAATTCCTTACGTGGAAAGTTTTCCATATAAACGAATCCTAGCAGGGCAAATTACTTGTAATTAGATTACATGTAATCGCATTACGTAATCTAATTACAAAATTGTAATGCGTAATTGTAATTTGTAATTGGTAATTTCGAGCTAGAAATTTGCAATTGGCAATTTGTAAAAGTTTGAGCAAATGTAATAGAATTACAAAATACTTTGTGTAACAAGAGTGGTGTTTAACGCTCAGTTTAGAGGTACCTCATTCTTAACTTTGCTCAGCTCGTGCCGGCATCATGCAACAAAACGCCTTTAATGAGACATTTAGAGTTTGGTTACGATATTGCAAAACATTTTCTATAGCACATTTCCGAAAGGATCCTTGCTTGAACTATGAATTCAAAATTTGACTTAAAAAATTAAATAGTCTACCCGTCACTTATGATATATACTGAAGCACATAAACATGGGTAGATGGAGAAAGTTTTAACTCAAAAAAGTGTATAACAAAAAATTTTAGGAATGCGACCTCCCATCTCATTCTCTTTACTACCATGTACCCATGTTTATGCGCTTCAGTGTAGTAAATTAACATGCATTTATTAGCTAGCTTGTAATATTGGGTACTTATAACGAAAAACAGAAGTATTTTACCAAAAGTTCGGATACTAAATTTTTTCATAAAATGCAACACTCTCTGACTAGCGTCAACTCCATTAGAACGTCTGTTCCACATTTCAGGGATTATTTTTTACAAGTCGTTGGCAGATGAAAATGTCGAGGAATTGGTAGTAAATCATCATTGGCATCAATCTTGGCAAAATAATTTGTAATTAGTATTTCCTTAAGCCAGATCAAAGTAATTATGAAAATCTAATTGGGAAAATCTGCTAATGTAAATAATTGGTATTTGGTAATTCGAAAATTTAAAACGAATAATTTGCCCACATATGTAAACGATAAACCATTCTGTCACGGTGAAGGTGCGGCTTATCTGAGTAGCCAACAACGTAATATTATGACTGTTTTCTTACTTAAAGACAGATTTTTGAAGAAAAGAGAGCGACATGCCATTGGAAACCATAAAAATCGCTAAGAAGCTGATGCTACTTTTCTTTTTAACTTTAGTATTAATAACTATAAGACAAAATATCATAGTAACAAACCCTGATTCCCACCAATACTCGGGGACCCCCCATGCTAGCATTTTTTCAAGACCACCCTCGGAAGGCCTTTCGGCCTTCCGAGGGTGGTCTGGAGAAAATTTATTTATAAATTTTCACTTAAAATTTTGAATCACCAATAGCAGTAAGGGCATCGTAAAAAAATTTTTTTTGAAAAAAAGTTTTTCGATTTTTTCGCATAGAAACCTTTTTCAGGACATTTTGAAGCGATTATGAAATATTTTTTCTAATATTTTCTAAGTAGTCCAAAATTTAAGTAAAAATTTAAGAACAAAATTTTTTCTAAAGTAAAAATTTTGTTATAAATCAAAAATTTGATTTTGGATTCTCTTTGACACAAACAAGGTCTATAAAAGTTGCTCAAGATGAAAATCTGAAAAACTTTTCTATATAACAATTTTCTTTGAGTTGACCCCTTCAGGTCAAAAGTCAGGTCAACTTCCAAAGTACCTTGTGGCGGGG
>NIPM01000129.1:468977-530788 GCA_002738285.1 Holacanthella duospinosa | reverse complement strand
GGGGGAAGGTAAAAATATTTCTTTTTAATTTAGTTTGTTATTTGCATACAAACAGATGGTTTGCACCGATGTCGAATAATTTTTGTCAAAAATTAAAAAAAAATTTTTTCTTTTTCAAAATTTTTTTCAAAATATGTTTCTATTTTTTTTGTTAAAACAAATTTTTTTTATTCGCATACAAATCAGTATGTGGATGTTCTGCACCGATTTGGAATAATTTTTGTCAAATTTTTAATCTGCCCCCACTATAGGTACTTTGGAAGTTGACCTGGCTTTTGTCCCGAAGGGGTCAAGTCAGAGAAAATTGTTACATATAAAAGATTTTCAGATTTTCATTCTGAGCAATTTTTATAGAGCTTGTTTGGGTCCACAGTTGCAGAATCGCAACCATTTCACAACAAGGTTGAGGCAGGTTGCGAGTTTCGGTTGCGGAGCAGAATAACGAAAATTGCGAATGCAGAGTTGCCGCCAAATTGAGAATTATAAAAGTTGCGGTTGTGGCGTTGCGGCCAATTATGGAACTTGCAAAAATTGCGGTTGCGGCGTTGCGGGATGTAAAATGCAAAAGTTGCGGTTGTGGCGTTGTGGGACGTAAAATGCAAAAGTTGCGGTTGCGGAGTTGCGGGTGTCAGAAATGACAGCTGAAAATGCGGAGTTGCGGTTGCGGAGTTGCGGGTGTCAGAAATGACAGCTGAAAATGCGGAGTTGCGATCTCTGTGCATAGATGGGCACAGGATGAGCCTTCCAGTCAGGAAAGACCCCTCCACCCCTCCAAGCTAAATTAATCCCTCCACTCTTCCGCCCTCCATTTAGCAAAGACCACTTCAAAGTAAGTTGATCCCTCCACCTTCCAGTCCACTCAACAAAGACATCCGCGTCCGCCTACAATAGCTCCTACTGGATTCCATCCATCCCGCAATAATTTTCGGTTAATTTCTAATCGATTCCCGTTTCATTCTAGTAGTATTCTGTTTTTGTGATTAAATAATTCTACTTTATTAAATATTGAATACACCGGAACACAACCAAAACAAAATAAACGAAATAAAAATATAAAAAGAAATATTGAATTCGCGATATACTAATTGAAAAAAACATGAAATTAGTTAAATCTACTCAAAATGCTGTTCTAAGATTAGAAAATTCTATTGATAGTGAATTGTGTAAAAATTTCCAAAATTTCTGGACGACATGTCGTTCATTGAGTAAATCACAATACAATTGGATGACTGCAGCACACAACTCCAATTTTAAGATGTTTGTGTGGAAAATTGTTATATGCGAATCCGCCGAGGGCTGAATGCTATTTGGTTCGAGAGTATGTCTGTTGCGCGTCTATCTTAATATTTCAACATAACAGAATGTCATGGAGCGGATTTCTATGCGGAAAAAACGAAAAAAAAAAAACAGAAAATTTTACTTTGCCCGCACTACGGGTAATTCTACCCGAAGTTTTTGACTCCGTAATAAAATTACATATCGAGAAAAACCCATCAGCGCCCGTCGGCGCTCGTTGGACCACCTCCAGGGCACCTTTGAGTTTGACCCCCTTTGGGGACCTTCAGGGTTTGTCCGTATGCAAAATATGTAACGCATATTTTGAATAACTCAAAAACAAAATATTTTTTTTCGTCTTGATAATATCAATGATAATTATCCGTGGATAATTAAAAGACAAAAAGTAACGGGGTAAGGCAGCATCTTTTGTTTTACCAACAATTCGGACCACCCCATGAAACTTTTTGATATTTTACTAAAAGGACCCCTCTGGGGAACCGGTAGGGTTTTTTTCTATGGAACCTTTGAAAACATTGTAATTATTACAATCAAGTACGATGTGCCTTACTAGAATAAATATTGGACTGATATAGGTCCAACATAGTCTCCAGAACAATGTCGGTTGCTGTCCAATCATTTTTTCAATGTCATTAGAGAATCGCTTCACACCGTAAAACCAACATACGGCAGCTGCTTCAACAAATACTACAAAGAGGATAGAGAGGCCTGGTCCATAGATGTTGATGAAATTCACTAAGTACATGCCACCCTAATCAATCATTCGAACAATCAGTTGAAGTAGTTTCTTTGATGTCTTTGATCTGCTCTTACATATGTGCAAGTAGGAATGCTACAAGTAAAGACAAAGAGGAGAAGAATTGCAACGAAAACTTCTCGATTCCGACTCAATATTCTGGGATATTCATCGCACAAAGCTGTAATTATAGCTTCCATTCCGCCAAAAGTGCTGTCCAAACCCAAAGTTATCAACATCAGAAAAAAAATCACAGACCAAAAATTTGATCCTGGCATCGTCGCAATGGCTTCTGGGTAAACGATAAAGACTAAACCTGGTCCTGGAACATCAAACACACGTAATGTAATCAGCGATTCTAATAATTAATTAAACTCATAATTAATTACCCTCAGAACCAACTTTGTCGATAGTCTTATTTTGGACTTTTGCCATGTATCCTAGGACAGAGAAAATAACAAAGCCTGCCAAGAAGCTGGTGAGACAATTGATGCTGCTCGTGATTACTGCGTCTCTGTGTAAAAATTTATACACGAATGTTTCAGAAATTCAGGAAATAATGATACACTCACCTGTAGCAATTGTTATGAAATTTGTTGTAGGATGATAATGCTAAGAGGGTACCAAACCCTGGTCCAAGGGAAAAGAAAATTTGAGTAGCAGCATCCACCCAAACCTATCCAAAGGTAGGTGAATAAAAATAATAAAACGGATTTTTATAACAAAAAAAATTACTAACCTTTCCATTTCTTAATTTGTCCCATTGAGGAGTTAAATAGTAATAAATCCCATCAATTGAACCCGGCAGAGTGATTCCTCTACAAAGGAGTATGAAAAGTACCACGTAAGGAGCCAAGGCGGTTACCCATACTGCCTAAATTCCAAAATAATCTCCAGTTTAACTAACTAGTACTTCAACTGCAATAACTTAAGAATTAGAATTAGAATAAGAATAAGAATTAACAATAAGAATTAGTAATTATTACTCTGAGTGTATTTATTATTTGACAATAACTTGAGACTGGGAAAAAAGTTCAGTCCAGAGTCAGTCAATCAAAGTCTAATTTACTTCCGGTTTTCCACTTTCTCTTACATTTCTCACTCAAATTGAAAAGTAGGGATGTAGGGAATTACCAGGGTTCGAAGTCGGATTTAAATCCTGATTTAAATCCGATTTAAATCAGATTTAAATCCAAGAATAAAAATCAATGATTTTTTGAATTTTTATTTTTTACCCATTTAGACAAACTTGAAGATAAATTTAAGCACTAACACTACATCCAAATTCAGATTCCTAGCTTCAATTTTCTTTTTGGCGAAATAAAGTACTTTAACGCTTGTAAATTTTGAATTTGAAGAAATTTTTTCAGAAAAAATCGTAATCTGCAAATTAAAAAAAAAAAATTTTTTTTCAATTCCCTTTCAGACATCATATTTTTGATTTTTGACAATTAAAAAATAAAAATCCAATAAATCCAAAAAATTGGATTTTTTTGATTTTTATATAAAAATCCGATTTTTTCGAACTCTGGGAATTACCATCGGAATCATTTCAAAGCCAACTCTCTAGTTTGATTCCGTTTGTTACTAAAATTCATTATCCCTCTCAAAGGTTACTCACTCATTGAATTAACTTTCAATTTCTAAGCACTTTATAAGCAGTGAGTGTATATGGTTCGAAGCAGTGTTGCTGTTTTTTTTGTTTTTTATTTAAAAAACAAAAAACGTTTTTATTGTTTAAAACTGTTTTTTATGTTTTTTAACCGTTTTTTAATCGTTTTTTCTTAAGTTTTGTTTTTAACCATGAAAATCCCAGTTCAGAATTAAATACAACACACACGACCTATATTAACGTAAGAAACAACTGAAATTGGTATTTAATTGTTAAAGAAGTGTTCTACATGTAAAAAAATTGAATTGTAACATCAGCGATAAAAGAACCTGTTAGACGGGTAGTCGTCAAGACATCGATTAATGCGTAGTGCAATATTAATAAAAAAAATGCAAATAGGGATTTTATCGTCCATTAGTCGTGTGTATTGCAGCTAAGGTTCAGTTTGTTTAAAACACTGTTTTTAAAAAAAAAAAAACAAGTTGTTTTAAACATGTTTTAAACACTGTTTTAAACAAATGTTTTTTTTCTTCNAAAAAAACAAGTTGTTTTAAACATGTTTTAAACACTGTTTTAAACAAATGTTTTTTTTCTTCGCAACACTGGTTCGAAGTTACCGTGAAGACTGCATAAATCAAATACTGAAACATTGGATTAAATACCATATGTAAAAGATACAAATAAAATAAAAGTGGGACTCTGAGAATAAGTCAAGGGAGTTTGGTATACATAATGCATGTTCCTCTGGCCGGTTCTATAGTATTATATTTCCCGAATTCATATGATAACAGTGAAATATTCCTTTCCTTTAGTCCTACTTCTGTTTCCATTAGTACTAGAATAAAATATAATAATCAGTCCATTTTCTTTTTACTATTGCCAATAGTCTCGATTGTTCCTTTCAAATAAATTTCTGTACTTTCTTGAACGGTCTCTGTGGCTATGAGGATACTACAGTGGAGCACGCTTATAACAACATCCGATATAAGACCAATTCGGTCGTAAGACCTGTTATTGGTGCACTTGGTTTGGAACAATGTATTTGGCATGGGGAAATATCACGCTATAAGACCAAAACGGATATAAAGATCCGAATACTATGCCCAAGCTCGTGGTAGGTGGCTCTTGTATCAGATCAAAACATGCGCAATCTCGACATTTTTCTTTTCTTGTCATATTTTTGAAGCTAATCACGTGCTTGGGCATATTTATTCCTTTCTATAAACGTATTTTAATACTTTTCACACTTAAATTCTTAAATGCACAAAGTCATTGATTTTTAAATTGGATAAAGTAAAGAAATTAAATTCTTATTCGTTATCTTGCCAAATTAAAACAGTGGACCTGCATTCTGGAAAACCAAACAGTTGCAGCTATACATGGATTAACCATAGGTTAGTTCAAACACATGTTAGTTTTAAAGTTATTATTCTCGTATAATTTGGTTAACAATTGCAATAATGCCACCTGAACTTCACTTTCATGTTTCCGCCATTAAGGCCAATTTAAACTTTCTCAAAATTGCAGTTTTCCTAAGGAATTCCCTATTCGTTGCCTAAGAAAAGCATGGAAAACGACAATTTATGCTTTTTTCATGTCTTTCTCAACTATTCCCAATGCTTTGTCTAAGCAACGCAACGAGAATGCTTTCCCTAGAGAAACAATCTAAACTTTTTCCATTCATTTCTAATCAATCCCTAATCCATTCAATCTCCATAAGTATAAACACTTTCTACTTTTTGGTGGAAATTCGATGGAAAAAATTATTTGAAGTTTAAATTTCACTCAATTTTTTACTTAAAATTGAGTAAACAGACGTACGAAGTAAGGCAATACTCAGCAAGATGTCGGTGACACTGTTGTAAGTTCATTTTGTAATGTAATAAATACCTATTTCAAGATTTTTTATAAATTTATGTAAAATAATTTTTTTTTTAGCTAAAATCAGAGATTTTCAATATCACAGTTTCAAACTTTTTGAGATTTTCTCCTACGCGCAATTTCAATTCACTCACTTCTCTTTTTTACTTTACTTTTTATGATTTTCGTAATAATAAACGACGCCGTTTCTATGTAAACGCATAATTGCAGCGAAGCAACACTAATTGGTGATACTTAAAGTCTTCATGAATTATGAAAATGGAACCGATGTTAATCGCATAATAACGCATAATCACAACGAAAATGCATAATTTATTTTGCGTCTTACTTTTACAGTTTTTACCACATTTTACACCATCGTGAGAGCTAATTGTTGTTCGAATACCAACAAATAGACTATTTATATTTATCGAAAACATTTTACAAATTTGAATTCAAAATTTTCCTAAATTTAGCGATCTCGGTGTGTTTGTTTTCGAGAAGACTAAATTATCAAAATTCACGTCTCTAACTCTAGTAATACTCGATACAGGCACGCCTGTCTTGCTCATTTATACGGACGCAAATCCTTATAAAGATTTTGATGCTTATCAGAAAGCCACTATAAACTTATAAATCACCGCGCATAATATCGCATAATTTTTTTGCTAGAGCCGCATATATATTTTTTAATTTCACGCATAAAAAATTTTGGTACTGTTTGAGTAAGTTTTCACTTTCTGCTTCACATCTCCATCTATTTTTAAGGAAACATTATGAATAGGGAACGATTGGCGAATTGCCGAGATAATGTTTGGAGGAAGTTTAAATGCTAACTCAATGGAGATTGATTGGAGAATTGCCGAGGCAATTTCTCCCACACGTTCCCTAAACAATAAATGGAAAAAGTTTAAATCCCGCTTTATAAAGGCGATTTTGGAGAAATAAATTTGATTAGAGCACAACCAATAGTTACAGATTAGTTGAAATCGTATGCTGCAAACATACTCCAACTTTGCTTATTCGTTTAATTGCTTTAGTTCCTGTCAAATAATTAAATATATACGCTTATTCCATTCAAAAACGTCATAGCTTTTATATAAGACCAAATTGGTCTTAATATCCGTTAAAGAAACCCATAAGCTTGAATAGCGGGGTATTTACTGAGCGCTCTGAGCATACTGATATATGTAATTCTTTTCACATACGTCCGTACTTTTGTATAAAAGCACTGGAGTGGTATCAAGAGTACAATTCAACTCTTCTACTACTGTTGAAGAACACCTCCATTGGAAGACATACCTCGGTCAGTCCTGTTTGGTCAAGACAACTCAAATCAAGACGCCTGCAGCGAAGGATCAGACCACGTGTGTCATTGAGTGGATTATCCTCAATGGCCCGAGACAAATATCGGAAGGAAAATATACCAAGTTAGAAACGTTGCAGTCATTTTTAAATCTTCGGTCATTTTGGGACAAATTGTCTGTATTTAGATCTGAGTTGGGGCAAGTGGTCCGCCGCTAGTATGGCCTTGGGGTGGGGGCGATTTAGTGGAGGTCAGTATCTTCATCGTCCTTCAAACTCCAGTAAATTAAGGGTTATAAGACCATGACGGCTATAAAGGTCAATTTAAAATATCAAAACACCACTTTTCCTAGGGAATTCCCTATTCGTTGCATAGGAAAAGCATGCAGAACGGCAATTTATACTTTTTCCATGTCTTTCCCAACTATTGCCTATGCTTGCCCTAGAGAAACAATTTATAGTTTTTCCCTTCATTTTCCAATCAATCCCTAAGCCATTCAATCTCCATAAGTAGAATCACTTTTTACTTTTTGGTGGAGATTCGATGGAAGTTATTTGAAGTTTTTGAATATACGTATTAATTTGAAATTTTTTGTTTGTTTTTGTTTAGACAATATGTTATATCAAATATGTAGTAAATGGACAGATGAGGATGAGGATTCTTTAATCCTTCTTGTGCAGAGCTATCCTTTGTAGAAACACAAAAGTATTACAAGAATAACGTGGTTAGGCAGAAAAATTAAATGATTGTAGCGGAGTAACTTAAGAAAACAAGTAAGGATATTGATGAAATATGTTATAATATTCTTTGATATATGATAAAAAAATTTATGATATTATTACGTGTAGATGTCAAAGAAAATTGGACAAAATTAACAAAAGATTCCATGCAATTTTTCCAAAAGTTAAAGAAACCCATTGGAAGTAAAGGTAAAAGACCTTTTTTTCGTCATGAAGACACTCTTCGTTTTTTGAAAGATGCTGAAGGAATGGATAAGTAATTTAAAATAAATGGCTTTTAAATTTAACTTTGAAAGAGTTAAGAATTATTCTATTTTGTAATTGGATTTTTCGATTAGTACATTATCCAATATGAGCAAAGATGAAGAAAGAATTGAATTTGCAGATATTGAAACCGAACCATACGAAATTGATTCTCAGGAAATATTTGACTAACAAGAGCTAATGGATATTGGATTTGAGGAAACAGATAGTCAACCACATCATGATAAAAATACAGCTAAAACGATAATTCTAAAAGTAACAAATACTGACAAAATTACCCCAAGAGCTTCAAAACGACCTAGAATGATCAGGAATTGAAATTAGCAGGAAGGCATTTCATAAGAAGAATAAGATTTTGGATCAATACCAACTTTCCAAATTTTTATCTGGATAAGACGCAACTACCCGGAATAGAGACGGCCATTCCTATATCCACGACGGTAAATTTATAATCAGGGTCCGCTACTGCAACCAAAACAATGGAGAGATATCCTTTGTAATTGAAATATTTGGATCCTGAATTAGGAGGTGCTTTAATCTTCACATGTTTCCCATCCATAGCTTCCACTGTATTGGAAAAATTCCATTTCATTGAAAAAAATTTTCGGTGTCAATCCAACTTTGAGCAGATGGTGATGCAAGGTAGTTTTGCTGTAGTCGTCTACAAATTGCAATTATAGTTTCTCGAAGAATCAACGATACTGATGAAGGTCATATGCGGAGTTGAAATGATAAAGATATTTGAGAATCTCCGCTAGCCAGAAACGCATTGTTTCCAGTATAAACTATACAAATTATAAGTTTAGTTATATAGTTAAATTCTTACCTGAGTGCCAGTTTTTGGAAAGGTGTTATGGGATTAATATGCGTTTTATTTTGCATCAAATCATCCTTCACCATAAACAATAATTCGTCGAAGCTTTCCTTCGTTATTCTAAACAAAATAAACTTATAGGAAGGAAGTATTTCATAAATTTTACAAGTAAAGTCTCTGATAATAAAATGGGTACTGGGTTAGATCATGTAGTATTTCAATATTTCGTTCACTTCTTCTCATAAATAATTGTGTAGCACAATTTCGTGGTTTTCTTTTTGTTTTCTTAATAATTCTATTCAATTCAATAAGCCACAATGCTAACTTCAAATTTTTTGAAAACTTCACCATTTTCAATTTTCACTTTCTGCTTCAAATCTCCATCAATTCTCGAAAAGGTATAAATTGAGAACGATAGGCGAATTGCCTAGATAATGTTTGGAGAAAGTTTAAATACAAACTCAATAGAGATTGATTACGTTCCGTAAACAATATATCGAAAAAGTTTAAATCGCTCTTATGACCAGAATTCTCCGTGCAAAATTGTAGACCTGATAAGCGTGTTCCACTGTATAACGAAGGACCACTACGACTTTACTAGTACATCGGAACCACACTACTGAGTTCCTAAAAATTGATTTTTTTTTATTTATCCTAAGGCTACATGCACACAGAGACGCGACAGCGAATTTTACATACGCGATGAGGATTTTAGTATTCGCGATTGACGCAAAAGCCTTCACATAGATTCGCGACGAGAGTTTTTTCAATCGCGATGTGAGTTTTTAGATATTTTATCGTCCCTAGGAACGATTCGCTCATATCTGTTCGAAACACATATTTTTGTGGCGATTTTGTAATGATGAGAGATGTTGATTTGAAAAAAAAATCAAAGTATGACCCCTATGTGTGTTTCCACCTCACTGAACAGAGAACCTACCGATCCCTCTTTCTCCTTTCTCTGCTTTGCTCCATTGGTTTGCATTAGCTTATGTCCAATCAAAACACATGTTTTGTGACGATGCGCCATTCTGTAATGCTGATAGATGGTGAAGTAAGAAAAAAAACTCAAGAGTTTTGACCACTGTGTGTGTTTCCACCCGACTCAACAGATAACCTGCCGACCCCTCTCTTTGCTTCTCAGCTTTGTTACATTATTTTACATGGCTCATTTCTTCCAATGGAATATTTCAAGCGCAATCGTAGCTCATGCTATGTGTAATTAAGCGCGATTGAGTCTACGATTGCACATTCGTCTTTGTAACCGCGATTCAGAATAATCGTCGTCGCGTTTCTAAAATTCGCTGTCGCGACTCTATGTGCATATACCCTAACCCTTTGACTGAGGTCTAATAGCGATAATATAAGTTATTCTTTAATAATAATTAAGTCATTAAGTTTTTTGTGGCAAAGATTATGATTAGATCTCTAACCAAAAAAATGAATCCATCATTATTATCTCTAATAATCTTCTACTTTCTTTTTGTTTTACTCACTAAAAAACTTTGGGATTGGTTTGAATGAAAAAGATGTGAATTTTATTCTCTGCTTGTTTGAACTATTGTTACCCGCCTTCCAATCCTTTCACCGGAAGAGAAAGTAAGAGAAAATGTCTAAATTGCAGTTCAACGTTTGTTGGGAAAGTATTTTGAATTTTATAGTATAAGTCGAAAAAAAAGTTATAAGGGTGCTATACAAGAGAATTAATGGTTTAGAATTTTAAATAAGTTCAAAATGTTTCATCAAGCAGAGTGAAAGTTATACAATATTTGTAGTTCAATATCCTAAAAGGATTTCAAGTCCCCTAGAATTGAATTTGTAATGCTAAATTCCAAAGACGTTTGGTTTCTCATAGGATTTTGGAATTTAAAGGAACCGTTAGGTAGTTTTTTTTCCAATTGAGTAAAAACCAGAGAGTAAATCTCAAAGTACTTACAGAAAAAGAAACTGAAAGTGAAAGTTGTATAGAATTACTCTCCCTTTTGATTCTATAACTTTGCTCTTAATTTTTAGAAATTATCACCCAACGACTCCAAGTGACATGAGGTCAGATACATTAATTTCTATTATACCCTGTTAGGCAGAATAGGCTTGCAAACGAGCCAAGCTAGCTCGTGTGCTAAACGAGGGAACAAGTCGTTTATTAAATGGACGAGTCACGAGCTGAGCTTGGCTGGAGTAGTGGCTCACTCGAGTAACGGGAATAATCAATGAGGTAGCTCGACAATTTTTCGGGTTATAAATTTTAAATAAATTGCTAAAATTCATCAATATATGGCATTAAACACCTTTTAACATCCTCGAAAGTATAGCAACATTAGTTTTGACACGCAGCTAATTGTTTCATGGACAATGAGTCAACTAATTGACTTCTGTTGCTTTGGTGTGAATCTATATCACAGACCACGGAATTTTTCGCTAATCTATGTACAAAATAAATTGCATTGCGTTTATTTCAATAGTATCCGTAACTGTTCCAAAGTCTGTGTATAATTCTTTAATTTTGTTTACAAGAACAAAGCTATACAGTAAACCTCGGATAAGCCGGATTTCAAGCGACCGAAATATTTGGTTCGTGGTAGCCGAGGTTCGGCTTAAGCGTAAGCCGAACACACAACTTGAGGAATAATTTGTTCGTCTTAGCCGAGGTAGTTTTAATTTACTATTACTTTATAATAGTAAGTTGCTGTGGAATGACTAAAATTATATCATTGGTTCATTTTCTGTCGTATTTCAATGTTTGAAAAGTTATTCAAAAGAAGTTATTCATTAAATTTTGTAAGAAAAAAGTTGAAATTTCTTTAAAAATTGATCAATTAATTGGTGTTCGTGATAACCGAGGTAAAAAAGCATGTGCCTTATGGACTGGGGCCACGAAAAGGCGTTCGTGGTAACAGAGGGTTCGGCTTAACCGCGTTCGGCTTAGCCGTGCGATTTATACACAAATCCCTATCTCCGGGCGCGGACCGGACAGTTTGGTTCGTGGTTACCGATGTCAGCTTATCCGAGGTTTACTGTACTTTGTTTCAATTAATTATCTTCTTGAAAAACCACAAAATGATTACAGAACGTCTCACGTAGGACGTATGGCACTGACAAATATCATGGTGTATTGCCCAAAATCTACTTTTGTTACAACAACGTCGTAGTAGAAAGGAATTTTGATTATAACTAAACTATGACTAACGAGCCAGCTCGAGAGCTGAGAAACGAGCCGAGCTAAGCTGATATTTCTCAACTCATGCGAGCCGTGAACTGAAACCTTAGCGAACTGAGCCGAGCCACCAAAAAACTTGCCTCGTTCGGGTCAGTTGTATCCCTAGACAGAAATATATTAACTTTTAATACGTTCTCTCTCCTTTTTAAATTATTTACTCTCTTATCGTCGATAGAGTTTGGACTTTCTTTTGAAATGTGAAAGAAAACTTAAAAAAAAAAATTTTTTTTATCTAGATACCTTTCCTGAACTTCTGACTCCCTTCCACAAGGAGAAGTAGACTAAAAGGAATACGGAGAAGACGCAGAGGACAAGTGACCACTTCACATCCCCAATGTCATCCAGTCCATTCGAAAGATGTTTCTCCAGTACCTTCCGCCTGTCACACATAAAATATCAACCTATAGAATTTGGTCCATAATATATCAGATATCAGAACGGATATCAGACTCTCCAGACTCCGTAACCTTTGAAATTGTTTTCCAAGTAAGTTTATTTTTTTAATTCAGATACAGCTACTGTTAATTTGAGTTTTAGAGTATCTAACTTTCTCAAAAAAAATCTTCTGAGACTATGTGATTGTGGCCAGAGTAAAACTCCAGGATAAGATTTATATGTTATTGAGTCAAACAGAAATGATTAGCCTAATAAAGGATCGATTCTTGGAAGTTGAAAACGAAAAATATTAAGCTTATTTTGAACTTTATCACCTCTACTCTAACCAGAGTTCGAAAATATCATGATATTTTGAAAAATATCAAAAATATCTGATATTTTGATATATATCAGATATTTTTGATATTTTTGATATTTTTGATATTTTTGATATTTTTGATATTTTTGTTATTTTTGTTATTTTCACGCATTTGATATTTTTAACACAGTTCACACGTTAGGGTCAATTGAAACCCAAATCAAGGCATTTTTAATCACCTGATTAGGAACTAACTACCAACCAAATTAATGCTGCTTGGGAATAAAATATGAAACAAAATATCACAGGTTGAATTTCTTTCATTCATTCGCTTGAATAATACTGCACGTTTACGTCGTGCATGCTTTACACTTATGCCTATGGCTTCATGGGTTGTCTCAAACTCAAAAACTATTGCTTAATGAAAATATCAAAAATATCATGATATTTTCCGAAATAAATATCATGATATATATCGATTTGATATTTTCTTCGAACTCTGACTCTAACTCATCCTTGGAGAAAGTTTTCTCTAAAGATAAAAAGCAAACCTGTTGAGTCTAAAAGGAAGAAATGTTAGTTGAAAAGTCCATAATCACAATTACTACTTTGTCCGCCAAATTAATCCGTGCCTTCTTTCTCCGCCTTTTACCAAAAACAGCTTGGGGCACACAATTAGTAAATAATGGAAGTGAATTTAATTGTATTGTATCACTATAAAATATCTGTTTCCATTAGATACCCTAATACAAAGCAATGGAGCAAAGCAGAGAGACAGAGAGGGGTCGACAGGTTCTTTGTTGACCGGGATGGAGAAGATGTCAAGGGATCGTATCCCATTCCTCGACTTGGTTATTTCTCTCAATTAACCACCTTTCAGCGTTACAGAATGGCGTTTGTTTACAAAAAAAAAATAAAATTCAAAATCAGTTTTGATTAGACACGTTAATGCAAAGCAGTGCAAAGTAGGAAAGCAGAAAGGAAGAGGGATGGCAGGTTATCTGTTGAGTGAGGTGGAGTAGATGCAAAGGGATCATACCCAATTCCTCGACTGAGTGTTCATTCTCTCAACTCTCAGCTGCTGTTGTTAGATAATTAATTTTTGCAGAGTTATGTTTTCTCAAACATACGCTAACTTCATTCCCTCCAACTTTTGGATTCGCGCTATTTATTTGCTGTCTCAAATTTTTTTTGGTGAAACGACTTTCTACGGCCCGGATTAATTTGGTGGGCCCATCAGAGAGTTGAGAGAAGGAACTCAGTCGAGGAAAAGAATATAGTCTCTTTGCATCTAGTCCACCTCACTCAACAGAGAACCTTACGACCCCTATCTCTGCCTCTCTGCTTTCATCCTTTGCACTGCTTTGCATTAACGTGTCTAATCAAAACTGATGTTGAATATTTTTTCTTTTGTAAACAAACGCCATTCTGTAACGCTGATAGGTAGTTAATTGAGAGAAATAACCAAGTCGAGAAATGGGGTACGATCCTTTGGCTTCTACTCCACCCCACTCAACAGACAACCTGCCGACCCCTTTCTCTATCTCTTTGCTTTGCTCCATTGCTTTGCATTAGGGTATCTAACAGATTTTTTATAGTGATACAGTGTACCTACAAATAGCTAAGGCTATGGGAAGATATTTTTGGCCCATGCCCTTTGCTGGGGAAAGCAGTGCCTTAGTACTTGATGGTCAACAGCATTTTGACTGGATTTTTTTTCGGGGAAAGTATTAGCAGTTTCAAAAAGACCATCCAAAAGTAGTGGGGCACGGTAAAAACATCAAGACTCTACGATCACTAAAACAAAAGTTATGATTTTTTGAAAATTGAAATATTGGATGTTATTTTGAGACAATGTACTAAGAGATGGTCGTTTAAAAGGAACATCCAAAAATTTCAATTTTCAAAAAATCATAACTTTTGATACTTAAATAGTAGTGACTTGAGTTTTTTAACTTCGTATCTTAAGTTTTCAATTGTCTTTCTGAAACTGTATAGTGTTTACCCAGCAAAAAAATAAAACTAACAACTTTCTCTACAAAAAAAAACCTAATCTCTTTTCTCCAGCAAAGGGCATGGGCCAAAAATATCTTCCCATAGCCTTAGCTATTTGTAGGTACACTGTATAATAAAATTAACTTCACTTCCATTATTTACTAATTGTGTATATTTTGCCCCAAGTCGTTTTTGGTGAAAGGCAGAGAAAGAAGGCCCAGATCAATTTGGTAGGCCCTGTACCAATCAGAGTACGATACACTAATATCTTTATTATAGAACCAATTAAACTTTACGTTGCGTGTGCGTAAATTTTCACGGACTGACTAAAAAACTTACCGGTAAGGTTGACCGAACTCCTTACTACAACTAAAATATTAAACTTCTTCTTCAAAAGTGGAAACGTCTGTTTCTGGCTCACTTTCACTGCCGAGAGTGATAACTAAGCTTACATAGCATAGTTCAGCCACCAATTGGTTAATACGGTTGGATTCTACCAAAGGGGAGGCAGTAAATATATCTGAGTTTTTCTCCATAAGGGTAAGTACAAAAAATTTATTCTAAAGAGGAATAAGTCGCGGCTTGTAAATTAATTTTTTAATAAAACATGGCTTTTCATTTAGTATTCACTCATGTAAGCTAGAGAAAAAAAATTTTTTTTTCGACGTGCTTTCTAGAATTTATGGGAGGGTTCGGTCCAAGGTCAAACCTCTGGTATCTCACAAGTGATTAAATGACCTAAATAAAAGTTGTTCAGAATGTTAAACCGAGTAACTTTTTCTGCTTATATTCCCAATGGGTATCCAGCTCTAGTAGGTAAGCAATACCTTTTTCTTAATTTAGTTTGATCTTGACCTGTGACCTCGATAAATCATCACAGGAAAAAATTTCAAACGAAACAGCTACTCAAGTTTAACATTCTGAATAACTTTTATTTAGGTCATATCATCACTTGTGAGAGACCGGAGGTTTCACCTTGACCTGTGACCTCGATGGGCTATTTCAGGAAAAAATATTACAGAGAAAAGTTACTCAGTTTAACATTCTGAACAACTTCTATTAGTGTTAATTTATCGCTTATAGGGGACTCGGGGTTTGACCTTGACCTGTGACCTCGATGGATCATCACAGAAAAAATCACAATATAGGGAAATATTACTCAGCTTAACATGCTGTACAACTTTTGTTTAGATCATTTTATCGGTCATATCGGACTTGAAAAAAGATTTAACTTGGAAAAAAAAATATTTGTACTTACCCTTATGGAGAAAAACTTAGAAGAATTTACTGCTGCCCCTTTGGTAGAATCCAACCGTATTAACCAATTGGTGGCTGAACTATGCTGTGCAAGCTTAGTTATCACTCTCGGCAGTGAAAGCGAACCAGAAACAGACGTTTCCACGTCTGAAGAAGAAGTTTAATGTTTTAGTTGTGGTAAGGAGTTCAGTCAACCTTACCGGTAAGTTTTTTAGTAATCCCGTGAAATTTTACGCACACGCATCGTAAAGTTTAGTTGGTTCTAATATCTTTATATTAATCGTATTATTAATTAATAATTATAAATTAATTAAGTCGTATCTTTATATTAATTTTTTAATCCGATTTTTAAAGTTTAAATCCGATATTCTTTGATTTTTAGATTTCGGATATCAGAAATTAAAACAAAATGAATTTGTGACAATTTTAATGCTGCATCAGGGCTGGAATATAAACTACAAATTCGTCTTATTTGATAGAAATCAATATTTAAAATAAATTTATAGTCGGATTATACTTGTTAAAAATCGGATTTAATTCAGGATTCGGACTTTGCTAAAACATTCTCCTAATAACTAATTACTCTGAAATTTCTATTGTTTTCATCATTAGGAGTAGAGAGAATATTGTAAAAGAATCCTATTTACCAAATGAAGCATAGAGAGTTGAGTTCGATGAATTCTAAATTAATGATTAACAATTTGATTAGATAGTCATGCGAACCTTCAAGGAAGATGAACTTTAAGAAGCATGAATTGGGGGTATGAAGCTATTAGGTAAGTAATTGAAAAAGTTTAAAATGAGTCCAAGTTGTAAGAAAGGAGATAGATTGAGAAAGCATAATAATATTTATAAAGAAACTAAGAGCATGAGGAGGTCTCATTTCATTTGTTCCGGATGTTGGAGAAAGCTGTAAGAGAAAGGATTTGTGTTAAGTAACTTACTCGTAGTACTCTTTAGCTGGACTCGTCGCTTCCTCTGGATTTGACAGGTTGGCCCTTTCCCAGATTCTGGTACAGTTATCGGTGTTCCAAGGATTCCCACAGGAAGTCCACGGGAGTTCGCTTTGAAAGGATTCAATTAAGTAATAAACTGCCCAACCGATGATCGTGTTGTAGTACATCCCCATGTACAGGTCAATCACGCAAATTGCATAACCAAGTCCTAATGGGAAATAAAACGAAATTACTTCAAAAAGTTCACAATTCTTCATTTACCGTGTAATTAGTAAAACGTTTTTGCAGTGCAAAAGTTTCTATACATGGAGAAAGTCTTTAACTAAAAACCCATGCAGGAAAAATCGAGTCAAACCGATTATCTCATTCTCTTCAATCACATTCTAACCAGACAGTTGCACACCAAAAAGTGCTACAACTGATTTTTAAATGTTCAAATTAGAGTATTTCACTAGACTATTATTAGAATATTTCACTATTTTGAGTAAAAAAATGTTTCCTGAAAAAATAAAATACGTTAAGAGATTGAATCTATTAAAATTACTTTCAATTAATTATATCAATTACAATTACACATTACGTAATGGTAATGATAATTGAATTACATTTGAAACGCTGTAATTTTAATTTAATGCGCACTACTGGACATAATTATAAAACAGGCAACACTTTTTCTGATTTTTCCAAAACCAATGAGCCTATGATTACTAAATTCACATAGAACGTGGGAAATATTGTTTTAAACTAGGCTGAGTTTCACATTTTTAGTTTCGTGATTACTAAAGAAATTAATCCGAAAGCTTAAGTGAAAGTGGAGAAAGCTGGACATAATTATAAAACAGTTGATTTATTTCATTGTTCTCTTTGGGGTTTATGAGCCAATCGCTTCAATTTTTCACTTTAGTATTTAATTGAACCTTCTTTAAGAAGAATGAGGTTGTAAAACCTCTTATTGAGAGATAGAGACTTTTCAACAATGAGTCTGGAATTACATCCCAGGCTGCTTTCACTTCACTTTTCAGCTCTTCAGCCCGATGCAAACTTTGTCATTGCGTTGGCAGATAAAAGTTTTAACGTTACCTTGCCGTTACTAGTAGCCAATGATAGAATACAAACTTTCTAATTACCTCCGGATTAAAAAAATTCTCTACTCATTCTCTTGATAATTGTCAAAATAAAGTTTAAACAACTAACTTTCACTCGTATCTTAGTTACGAGCAAATAATGTAAAGAGAATGTTTGCATCGATTGTTTGGAGAAATAATTTACTCTGAAGATCGGTAAGAGAACGCCCAGGTAACGGAATGACAAAGTTTAAATCAAAATTTTCTTAACTGTAATAATAGTTAAAAGAATTGTTGTAGTAACGGTAGGAGAAGAGAAAGTTTGCATCGGGCTTTCTAGATTTTCAAATTGCCTTCCTTCGGCATAAACTTCTCTCGCCAAATAGCCCCACAGATTTTCTATGGGATTCAAGTCCGGAGAGTAGGCCGGCCATGTCATAATGTCGACATTATGTCGCCGAAGATAGCCTAGTGTTGAATGAGAGTTGTGACATCTGGCCCCATCCTGCATATAAACACCTTCCCCTTGTCCCAATTCATGGGAAAATGGTAGGAGACATGTATCCAGATGACCTTGGTATTCATATGAATCCTGTCGTGGTGATGCAAATGCCAACGGAGTCTTACCGTAATAGCTAAATCCTCCCCAAATCATAAACCTCCGCCCGTGTGCCGCTTTGAAATTATGAGCTCTTCCTTCCGAAAATCATGCCAATATGATCTATATCCATCAGGTCCGTCCAAATTCCACTTCTTTTCGTCACTCCAGATGACAATTTTCCACTTTTCACCCTTAGCAATGTTTTCACTTGCCCATGCCAGACGCTTCTCCTTTTGTGCTTTTGAAAGTGGAGGTTTTTGGAGCCTCTTCATACATTTAAGATGCACCCAATCGTAGAGAACTCTTCGTACAGTGCGAGAAGTGACTGGTAGTTTCACGTTATGCTTGATTTTGGCCGTTGAGATTGATTTATTGCTTGCCATCCGTAAAATGTGTCGTTTAGGAGTGGGTGAAAGTTTGCATTTTGGACCCCTTTTCTTCTCTTTCTTTGAATCTTTCAATTTATCTTCGGTAGCTTATAAGAAGTGAATCGAAAAGTGAATAAGCAGTTTCATTTCCAAATGGAAACTGATGTTTATGCCAGTGTGGCGAAGAAAAAAAACATTTGTTTAAAACAGTGTTTAAAACATGTTTAAAACTTGTTTTTTTAAAAAAAAACAGTGTTTTAAACAAACTGAACCTTAGATGCAACACACACGACAAATGGACGATAAAATCCCTATTCGTATTTTTTTATTAATATTGCACTAAGCATTAATCGATGTCATGACGACTACCCGTCTAGCAGGTTCTTTTATAGCTGATGTTACAATTCAATTTTTTTACATGTACAACACTTCCTTAAAAATTAAATACCAATTTGAGTTTTTTCTTACGTTAATCTAGGTCGTGTGTGTTGTATTTAATTCGGAACTGGGATTTTCATGGTTAAAAACAAAACTTAAAAAAAAACGGTTAAAAAACATAAAAAACATAAAAAACATAAAAAACAGTTTTAAACAATAAAAACGTTTTTTATGTTTTTTAAATAAAAAACAAAAAAAACAGCAACACTGGTTTATGCGCAACTAACATTAGTGGATCTTCAATCTGGATTTGTAAACATACAACTTAGATCAATAGATCCACTTCTGTTATTTTAATATTAATTTTTTTTTATATTTGCATTAGGAAAATAAAATCAAGTTTGAATGAAAAAAAACTTACAACTCTGCAAGTTTTTACAAAACCCGCACATGTTCAATTGCAAATCAGAAACTTTTCTATTTTGTAAACTAAAAACATGCCCTTTTGGTTCGTAAAGTTTACAAATGCTTTCAAAAGTTACGGACCAATGAGGAGGCTGGAATTTGTTTCCCACCAAATTTCTCTTGTAACTTTACAAATTTGGTAAGCTTACAAAATTGTAAGTTTACAAACCTCAGATTGAGTACCCCTTTTGTCTTTTCAGTCTCGAAAACTTAATGAAGTATTAATTAATTTAATTAAGAAATTATACGAATATTCGAAATTTTTCGTGTAATATATTTTGTACATTATTTTGCCGAATATTGTCAAATTTGTAAAATAAAGTGCACGTCTAACGAACCTACACAATGTTTACATTAAGTTACACAATTGGGATGTAAAGACTTCTCTAATGTAGATAATACAGTATGTTCCGCATTAAAGTTTACTGTGTTTTCTTCGCCTTTCTCTAAAAATGACCAAGGTGACTTAATGCACCCGTAGAATCAAAAAGTAGAGGGAACTTAGCCAACAAGCAACAAATCGGCAACAGCTGAGAATTTAAGGGAGATGGTTGGGTAATCAGTATTTATTTCATGTAATCACTAGGTCAACTATTGATTAATTTATCCATAGTGATAATTAAATTAACCAAGATTTGGTTTAACTCCAAAACTTAATAAGATCTAGAAAATAAATCACCGAAGGTTCGTTTTCATAAATTTCTGATAATTAGTTTAATTAATTTTGGACTCTGAAGATTAGGTTATTAATGTAAGTTTTCCTTCAGAACTCACTACTGAAGTTTAAGAGTTCGTGATGGACCATCACTGTCCTTGGCTAAGAATAAAGTTTGTAACATGAATTGAAATACACGCAACTCAGCCACTGATTTTTAAAGCGGTTGCACTCTTATGTAAACTTATTCTTACCCAAGGACATTGATACATATACAGCAGTGTTGAGTTCTGAATATAGGACCTTCATGAATACACTAACCTTCAGGGTCCAGAACAAATTAAATTCATTATCAGAAATTTATGAAAACGAAGCATAGATGAGTTATTTTCAAGATCTTTTTAAGTTTTGAGGTTAATTCAAATCCTGGTCAATTTTCTTATCACTATGATAAATCAAATCAATCAATGGTTAACCTAGTGATTACATGAAATAAATACTGATTGCCCAACCCGCTCCCTAACTTTTCAGCTGTTGTTGATTTGTTGCATGTTGGCTACGTTCCCTCCACTTTTTGATTTTACGCCCGCATTAAGTCACCTTGGTCAATTTTGAGGAAAGGCGAAGAAAACACAGTAAACGTTAATGTGGAACATCTGTGCTTTCTTTTGTTTTGGAGTTAATCCAAATCCTGGTCAATTTAGTTATCACTATCGATCAATCAATCAATGGTTGACCTAGTGATTACATGAAATAAATACTGATTGTCCAATCCTCTCCCTTAAATTCTCAGTGGTTGTCGATTTGTTGCATGTTACCTAAGTTCCCTCCACTGTTTGATTCTACGTGTGCATTAAGTCACCTTGATCATTTTTAGGGAAAGACGAAGAAAGCACAGTAAACTTTAATGTGGAACATACTGTAGAAATACAGGGCCAACCACTTTCTCCGCCTTTCACCAAAAACGGCTTGGGGCAAGCGATACACAATTAGTAAATAATGGAAGTGAAGTTAATTTTATTATAACACTATAAAATATCTGTTCCGATTAGATACCCTAATGCAAAGTAATGGAGCAAGGCAGAGAGATAGAGAGGGGTCGGCAGGTTTTCTGTTGTGTCAGGTGGAATAGATGCCAAGGAATCGTACCCCCATTCCTCTAGTTGGTTATTTCTCTCAATTACCCATCTTTCAGCATTACAGAATGGCGTTTGTTTACAAAAAAAAATTCAAAATTAGTTTTGATTAGAGAAGTTATTGCAAAGCAGTGCAAAGAATGAAAGCAGAGAGAAGGGTCGGCAGGTTCTCTATTGAGTGAGGTGGAGCAGATATAGTAAAGGGACCATACCCCATTGCACTCATTCTCTCAACTCTGCTGCTTTTGTTAAATAATTAATTTTTGCTAAAAAGGTATTTTCTCAAACATACGCTAACTTCATTCCCTCCAACTTTTGGATTTCGCGCTATTTGTTTGCTGCCTCAAATTTTTTTTGTTGAAAGTAACTTTCTATGGCCCGAATTAAAGTTGTTGGCTCTGTACAGAGTTCACCAGATATAAGAAAGGAGAAAATAATGATATGAAAACAAATGTAAAAAAAATATGATTTGCCCATCCCCTTTCTTCCGATTCGCACCAGATATTTGCACGCCAAAGCGGTTGGACCGTTTCTCACCTTGGTTAGCAGTTAGTACCTCAGAAGATAAGAATCAAAAACACCATAAAGCTAATTCACAAGTATTCTTCTGGAAAAAAGGAACTCATCTTCTAGGTGATGCTAAGTTTCATTGAAAAAAAATTACTCAATCATTTCATTATTATTATTTTCGTTCATTCAGATTTTATCGACCGCAATTTGTGCTTACTTTATCAAGGTGTCATAATCTCTAAATATAACCAGAAAGTTTTATTTCTCTAAATGTGAAGCATCGATACTTGGAAACTGCGAAGCCGAAGAACTTAATGACATCTATTCTAATCTTGAATTAGTAGTTCCAGGAATCCACCTCCTTTTTGATTCAGCGCATTAGTTTGGCCTTACAACGAGGGAACGCAGCTGCTATATTGGGAACGTTGCCTAAAGGAAAACAGTTGAAATATTTTTTCTTTAATTATTATTTTACCTATACTCCCTATTCAGTTTTAGTTTCTTTATGAATAAATAATTTTAATTGGTAAAAAAAAAAAAAAAAAAAAAAAAAAAAGTTTTAAAAACTAAACAAGGACATATTCGACAACGAAAATTAAATTTTTTTTAGAAACGTTGCATTATTTCAAATTTTTCAACAGTAATTAAGTTTTTGAAATTTATTGTTGAATTTCTCGGGTTTAAGTCGGTTTTATTCAAACAAATTTTGAATTCACCCGAAAGTTTTATTTAACTAAATATGAACAATTTATGCTGAATGTCGTTGAAGTTACTGCATTTACTAAAGAATTTCGATTTTATTTTTAAGTGTTTTTTGATGAAATGAAGCTGGCCCATCAAGCGTGAGCTATAGCGGTATTCCAACAATTTCCATCCGTATAAAATTCAACTTTTGCATCAACTAAATAAGGACGACCCTGACAGTTGAATACAATTCGTCTGTCAGAAATAGAACACACAAAAATTCCAATTTTCAAAAAATTATAACTTTTGTTCTACTGATCCTAGAGACTTCTTGAAACTTGATTGTTTTTACTTCCTACTTTCTAAAGCTTTATCCGAAACTGGCACCACTTTACCTGAAAAAAATTTTTAACTAAAACTTTCTCTACCACAAAAAAAAATAAATGCTTTCTCCGGCAAAAAGCCATGGGCCAATAGTCTCTTCCCTATGAAACATAATTTATGGTTCGCCTGTACACAGTTGTTGAGACAGAGGGGACCAGACATGTGCGGCAAGGTTTTGAAATAAATAAATAAACCTCTTCACGCCAACCGCACTCGCTCCTTTAGGGTGGGGAGGTACTAATTATTTCTCTTTAGTGCCTCAAGAAAAGTACCGAACACTAGAATGGTTTTGCAAGAATATGAGGTTCGAATTTTGCAAATCAAATGATGCATTCATCAGTTTGCAGGTCTGCAGTGCAATAGTCTAAAATTTGTTACAGTTTTCTGATTTTAAGTTTTTTTTATAAACATAATCAATACTCCATAGGGTGGTATGCTAAATGATTCCTTCCGTGAAAAGACGAAGGCGACCTTCGCAAAGGAAAGGAAGCAGTTGACCTTCTCCTTTCACTATCGTAGGCATACAAAATAAAATCGCACCCTTTCCTTTGCAAAAGAAGGTTGCATCCTTTCCTTTTCTCGCGAAAGGAGACTTTCTTGAGAAAACAAAAGGCGCAAAAATTTCAAATCTGCGTTTAAATTAACAGAGTCAAAACACCCGATTCCGAACCCCAGCACCGGCACCCAAAATACAACTTTTCAGGAAAACATTGTGCAGTGGATGCGGAAATAGACTGGAGGGATGCGGAAATGGGAGGAAGGAATGCAGAAATACACGGAAGATAGGCGGGGATGAGCGAGAGGGATGCGGGCATGGACGGGAAAGATGCGTGAATGGATGGGATGGATGGGAGTGNGAAGATACGCAAATAGACTGGAGGGTTGCGGGAATAGAAGGGAGAAATGCGGGAATATACGAGAGATGCGCGGGTAGGGAAGAGGATATGAGAAGAGACGGGAGAGTATGACAATTAAATAACAATCTTTTGCGCACATAATGGAATACGTAATTTTTGACATAATATACAAAAAACGCAGTGTTAAGAGTTTTGCCTATCTACGACAAGCACCAAGGTTACTTTGTTGTCAGTGGGAGAGAACAGTTGCTGGCGAAAGAAAAATTAAATTCTCAAACTGACAACATGGTTGAGAGTACTGAAGTCAATATGTGGGTTTCACAACCACCGCCGGACATCGGTTCAAATATCGAAAACTCTTCAATTTCATTTCTATTTTTCGGTAAGTTTTCCAGTTCAGAAAAAAATTTTTTGATAAAATCAAAATTTTTCTCAATGAACAGAGTAACTGGATATTTGATATGTGATTTTCGCTTGCGCCATTACCCACACGATTTAAGAATAAAATACCCTATAAGCAAACTGCACTGTACCACTGGGGGCGGTGGACATGAGTGGTATCATTCCGTGAGTGGCTCCAATCGTTCGAGCCGTGAAAGTGTCATTTTCAAAGGACTTGGGTTTAAGAATTCTAATAAATGTGTTTTGAAAGGGAGGTCTTGAGCTCCCTTTCATTTTGAAAGGAAATCGTGCCGGGAAAGGAAAGGTCGGCGACCTCTTTCGCGATAAGTATACCACAAGAGAGAGAGGTACTTTCCTTTCCCGGAAAAGGAATCTTACTTTCTTTTCTTTAAGCATGCGAAATCGAAAATGAAAGGATTGGCTAGTGCTTTCGCGAAAGGAAAGGAACCATTTAGCATACCACCCATAGTATGCTTATATCTGGTGGAGCCTGTATATGCGCTCAATTGTAACTTGGGATTGTGTGTTACTAATTTTAGTATTCCATCTACAGACTTATGACTCGTGGTCTTTCCTGTTAAAAGCAGTGTTCGTTTTTATAGTTAAAGTAGGTTTGCAAACGAGCCGAGCCAGCTCGCGAGCTAAACGAGCGAGTCGAGTTTAAGCCGAGTTGAGCTGAGATAATTTAACTCTTGCAAATGGACGAGCCACGAGCCGAGCTGGAGCATTGGCTCACTCGAATAACGGGAATAATTCGTGAGAAGCTCGCTAAATTTTCGGGTTAAAATTTTTAAGTAAATTGCTAAAATTTACTATTATATGGTATAAAAAATAACCTTTTAACTTCGTCGAAAGGATAACGCCATAATTGCCATTTAGTAAATTGTTTCATAGGCAATATGTCAACTCATTGACTTTTGTTACTTTGGCTTGAATCTATGTTACAGATCAAGACATTTTTGGCTCAGTCTGTACAAAAATTATTGAATTTCATTAATTTAAATAATCTCAGTAACTGTTGCCTAGTCTGTTCATTTTTTAATTTTGTTTACAAGAGCAAAGCTAGACGTACAACCTACTTTGTTTCAACCGATTGTTTTCTTGAACAAGTTCTATTCACCAAATGGTGAATAGAACGTCTACTTAGGATATGTGGCAATCTCGAATATCTTTGTATATTCTCCATAATTTACTTTTGTAATTAAATTTTTGTCGAATTAGAAAATAATTGTCGAAGTAGAAAATAATTTTCGAATATAACTAAACTATGACTCACGAGTCGGCTCGCGAGCTGCTCGTGCGAGTTGAGATATGAGCCGAGCTGAGCTAATTTTTTCCAACTCATGCGAGCCGTGAGCCGAGCTGAGTTGAAATTTTAGCGAGCTGAGCCGAGCCAACAATAAACTCGGCTCGTTTGCATGCCTAGTTACAAGTTTGTAGTGTTATGTGTCCCAAAAATTTCCTCTCTTGCCTATGATATGTGACCAGATGCACAAAAGTCCCTATTAGCAATTGTAGAAATTTTCATAATCCTTTCAAATTTAGATAATAAGAGCTACATATACTTCACTATCGATTCTCATTCGTAGCGCTTTCAATATATTAAATTTCGCGCCAAACTCGGGTTTCGCGACGCCATTTTGCCGGTAGTATACCTCCTTTTTTCTCAGCAACCAATAGCCTAAATCACTTGCGATTTTTTGTAATTGACCCTAGTTGACCTTCCCCAGATGGGTTATTTTTTAGTTTAACGTTTTTGTTCACCAATTGGTCACAGTTTACGTTCAAGTTTAACCATAATTTCGTTTTAAAATAAGCACCACAACGGTAACTTAACCTAATAGAATTACTACTAGTAACAGAAATTCGCCGCACTCCCGTACCACTTGTGGCAAGGGAATAAGATTTTAGCATTTAAAAATGCATTGTAATACACACCGCTTATTGTTTCAAAACTGATGGATTAGGTTGAAATTTTGGGAGCGTGCCTACATGAAAAAATATATTTGGTGCATTTTTGCAATTATTTGAAAATAATTATTTAGTAACCAAATTAGGCAATCGGTTTCAGAATTTCAAGTTGATCTGTCACGCATAGTAGAATTCAACATTGTGTAGCAGATGTATTTTTTAGTTATGAAATTCTCTTTAACTAATTTGGAAGAGCTGCAGCAGAGCGGCGAAATTTTCTCCTTGGTTAAGTTACCGTTGTGGTGCTAAATTTTTAAATGAAATTATGGTTCGATTTGAAAACCAACATGTAACCAAACGCTAAACAAAGCAGAAAACTAAAAAATTACCCATCTGGGGCAGGTCAACTAGGGTAATTTGGAAAAAACTGGAAGCGAATTTACTTCTGGTAGTTAAGAAAAAGGGGAGTCAATTTCGTAAAAATGTCACCGGAAATTGCGATTTCCGAGCGAAATCGAATTTTTTTAGCATACAAATTGGAGTGAGTTTAGACTTTATAGTACCTATCAAATTCAGTGTTTTGGTTGAGCTACCTACGTGAAATCAGGTGTTTTGAAAGATTCTTAAAACAATAGTAGTTGTTAGGTTATCAAAAAATATCAAATACTACTGTGTATTATTAGCTATACAGTGGATTCCGGCTGTGATAAAAACAGATATAATAAACATCGGTTTATAGTGAACCAAAAATTATCCCGGCCTGTGCCTGAGATATTTGATGAGTTTGCATGTAGGGTGTACCCAGAAACATGCGGCTATAACAGATGACGCGGAGACTGATATAAACTTTTATTTTCCTGTGGTAGGTTTGAATGTAGAGGGAAACTTGTGCGCAATGTTCAAAAAAATAAATGCATGCAATCAATTCCCAAACAGTAAAAAGTAGATAGTTTCACCCAGTTGGTATGGGCACCGGAAAACATGATGCTCTTTTGAAATTGAAACGATATGAATAGTGTTTAGTGTGTAAAGTGACTCCCAAATCTCACTGAGTCAGAGTCATTGACTCCCGAGTCACTGACTCTGACTCACTGTAGTTTAGGAGTTGACTCAGGAGTCATGACTCTGACTCCCCACATTTTCACGAACTGACTCTTGAGTCATGACTCTGACTCTGAGTAATTAAAAAATGTTTAATATCTTCTTTTAAATATAGAGAAAAATTCTATAAACTGTATAAAATTTCTATAAATTGTAGACATCACTTTGCTTTTTTCTCTTTTTTGTAAATTTAGATTATCTTGAATCGATGTTGATGAACTTTGACTTTCATTAACTGGAGAATTTTCCACATTTAACACAATTCAATCATCCTCCATTCTTAATTAAAAGTCCGTAAGAATGGGACGAACACAAGACACAAACAGATGATTGATATCAGAAAGAGTAAACATTCTTAAGTAAAATGAATGCAATGGATAAGATGAATGAAACGTGTTTGAACATGAATGAATACCAAAAATCGGCTTCTGTGCAGGAAATGCACCGAGTCATGACTGCTACTGATGAGTTGACTCTGAGAGTCATGACTCTGACTCTCAAACAGGGAGTGAGTCAGAGTCATATGACTCTGACTCCCAAATAATTCATAGAGTCAGAGTCAGAGTCATGACTCAGGAGTCAGAGTCACCTTACACACTAATAGTGTTCTCCATAACTCCTAGCTTGGCTTGTGAGACTGACTCTGGGAGTCATGATTTTGACATTGGGAGTCGACTTGGACTCATGCTTCATACTTCTTGATTTAAAGGAGTCGAGTCTGAGTCTGACTCTAACTCCGAGTGTCACGAAATACCAGGTATGGAAAATTGTATGTTTTCTAAAAGTCGAAATGAAAAAAAATTATTTACGGTGAAAGTTACCGAGAAAAATAAGGAAAATAAGTCCGAAATACTCATTTGTGCATGTTGGAAAAGAGTCGTGACTCCTAAGTCTTGGAGTCGCATCTCAGAGTCCTCCCAATCGCAAAGGAGCTAGTCAAAATTTGATCTTAAGATTTAATATGCCATATTTACCGTTAATTTTGTCTTTTTCTTTTAGTAATTTGAAAACAGTGAGGATGCGAATAATGCAAGGGATCATTTAAACTCTCAAACTCCTAGGGTCCATTGGTCCCTTAAGGGCCGGAGCGTATGGAAATGTTTCCATACACCCATTTTTGACTCTCCCAAAGACGGGGCGTATGGATTTAAATCCAACAGTTGCCAAACTTCAGAGTATGCATCTCTAACGTTGCATCATTCTGACAGCCCTCTCGACCATCACTCCCATGCTTTCCCACAACTCTCCGGTGCATTCCCGCATCCCTCCCGTTCTTTCCCACAGCCCTCCCGACCATTTCCACATCCTTCCCGTGCTTCCCCGCAGCTCTCCCGACCATTCCCGCATCCTTCCATGGTATTCCCACAGCCCTCCCGACTATTTCCACGTTTTCCCCGTATTTTCCCGCATCCCTCCCGACCTTTCCCACGTCTCTCCCGTACCTTCCCACAGCTCTCCCGACCTTTGCCGCATCCCTCGCGTGCTTATCCACAGCTCACCTGACCTTTCCCACATACCGCTCGTGCTCTCCCACAGCCCTCCCGACATTTTCGCATCCCTGCTGCGCTTATCCACAGCTCTCCTGACCTTTTCCGCATCCATCCCTTGCTTTCCCACATCCCTCCCGACCTTGCTCGCATCCCTCCCGTGCTTTCCCACAGCCCTCCCGTGCTTTCCCACAACCCTCCCAACCTTTTCCGCATCCCTCCCGTGTTTTCCCACAGCCATCCCGACCATACCCGCATCCCTCCCATGCTTTCCCACAGCCTTCCCGACCATTCCCGCATCCCTGACGTGCTTTCCCACAGCTCTGCCGTGAATCCCCGCATCCCTACCGACCATCCCTACATCCCTTCCGTGCTTTCCCGCAGCCCTCCCGACCATCCCGCATCCTACCGGTATATTCCCACAGCCCTCCCGACCATTTCCACATCCCTTCCGTGCTTTCTCGCATCCCTCCCGACCTTTCCCGCATCTCTCCCGTACTTGCCCGTAGCCCTTCCGACATTTCCCGCATCCATCTCGTGCTTATCCACAGCCCTCCTTACCTTTCCCACATCCCTCGCGTTTCAAAAGAAACAAATTCTGTTTGAGAGGAGTTGTGGGGATGGGAACACATTTTCTCAATTGTGTAGTGATTTTATGAACACAGGCTAGTTGTCCCGTTGATAATCTTCCTTACACATTTCGGTTAGGAATAGCAAACCAGTTAATTCTATCACAACTTTTCTATCATTTTCGTTCCCGTAAATTTTGTATAATCTCAAAGTACTATGAGCCTTAATACTATCAGGCGCTCTATACAATTACGGGAATTGGGCCATTGTAACACATGCACAAATAGTAATTATTATTACAGTGGTTTTAGCTTAATGTCACCTCCGAGGGAGCCTAAAGATTGGTTGACAATGGGCGGAGTTGACCATAGCCGATAATGGCAACTGAATGATGACTCAAAGATTAGGTGACATAAATCGAAGTTCCTGGTGTTAGAGGCGCATTTTATAATTCCATCATAATACCATCTCTTTTACGATTTATTTTACAGCTTTTGAAGCTATTACCTAAATTTGGAATACTCTAAAAGCAAATTACTTCTTAAAGTAATCAGCAAGCTTTTTTGCAATATGCCACAGAAATGCCTTTGAGATATTATCTTGTCAGAAACTTCCAAAAGATCGTTACTTGTTTGTAAAGTTCTTCACTTCCAATGTTGCTTATTATTTTAAACTTTAAATTTCTCAATCCTAACCAGGTGACCATCTAAGGTTGGCATACTCGCGTTTGGAATAAGCCCGCGACTGCGGGTGAGTCTTTAAAAAATAAACTTTCACCATCAAATATCGCATAGTAGAATACAACAAATAGGTTAATGAAACAGTTATCCCAAAGGTCTCTGATTGCCCACACCATTTAAACAAACATGAGTATATTCTGGTCCTGAGAACCGAAAGTTGCCACTAAAGTGCGGTTATATGCCATGTAGGCAGTTCAAATGTGCTGACAATTGGCGGAGATTGGTAAAAGGAGGTGTGACAATAGGCAGAGTATGATGTACATGAGAGCATGGAATTTAGCCGGAGGAAAACCAACAGGTTGACAAGAAGCGAAGTGTGACATTAAGGGGTAATGACCTTAAAAGTAAAACCACTGTATTAAACAGTGTGTCAATATAATAAATAGGTTTGGGTTTAGGGTTGTAAAATGAGTTAAGTCAGAATTATTAGTGAATTTAAAAAGAAATTAATAATAATCATTACTACTATAAATTATGTAATTTAAGCTTGTTTCTGAGCAATTTGAGTTAGCTTTATAATTTTCCAGCTCCTACATTAAAGTACATGTGGAAACAAAGAGTATAACAACAGAATGGGTCAATTTTTTTTAAATTAAAGTCGCGGCCACTGGTAGATGAATTACGCACACCTGCAAGAAAAAAATTAAAAGTCGGCAAAACCTTTCAGCTCGCTCACTTTTAGTTTAGTTAAGGTAATTTATTCAGAATAATTCTAAAACATAAAAAGTTATAAAAAAGCGAATTATCATTAATTTTTGACAAAAAAAAATTTATTTTAGTAATGTAATATAAAAGTTGATCTGAATGCGTCAAAAATTAAATAAGGAATAAAAAACATTAATAAGACTATAATTTACAATAAATATAGTAGCAAGTTAAAAAAAATTTGAATCTAAAGATTTCTAATTAATCTACTACTTGTAATAACCGTTGGGTATTCCATATTTTTAATTGATTAATTTTACAGAAAAACTGAATGACTATGTGTATTTTTTAAGATGCGTTGGTTTCCATTTAAATAGAACTGGTTACATTATGGTGCACAGCGTTATTTATTATTCAAAATTTTATTACTCCTGCTTCAATTGTTGCAATGATTCCATTGAGCATTTCGTGTAGAAATTTTGGAAACGTATCCCTTAGAAAACAATTTTTAATTTAAAAAAATTGTTTAGATAAAAAATGTACTTGCGGCTCTGTTTTTATTCCTTATTTAATTTTTGACGCATTCAGATCAACTTTTATATTACATTACTAAAATAAATTTTTTTTTAATTTTTTTTTTGTCAAAAATTCATGATAATTCGCTTTTTTATAACTTTTTTGTTTTAGAATTATTCTGAATAAATTACCTTAACTGGACTAAAAGTGAGCGAGCTGAAAGGTTTTGCCGACTTTTAATTTTTTTCTTGCAGGTGTGCGTAATTCATCTACCAGTGGCCGCGACTTTACTGAAGTCAAGCTTACTACACTACGACGCAAAACAATTTTAAGATACATCAATTCACTTTGATAATTCGATCAATTGTTGGCCAACTTGAATGAAGCGTGGGTGGAATGTCAACACTTGTGATAAAACAGAAAGTGGAAGAAGTCAGTAAAACTGGTTAAATCATCAGATATACACCGCCACATTGTCGCTTCTATTAAAGAATAAACTTGTGTGCAAAATTCCGGATTAAAGAACTAAAGATTACAATAAATACAGTCAAAGCACTAAAGTGAAAGCAGTGAAAGTGGCAATAAAGTTTCTAGTGGTTTTAATCAAAACATTTCTAATTTGTTACGAACAATCGGTAAAATTTTTCAATACATTATAATTAACTAACAGTACTTGTCATAATTATAAAACAAATGGAAGTTACTTTTGGCCCATGCGGTTTGCTGGAGAAAGTAACTGTTTTATAATTATGTTCAGCGTATCTCGTTTATAAATTTTTCTCGGATCAAATCTTTTGATTTTATGAAAGAACATGAAAAAGTAGGGAAACAGGTGTAAAAAATCAGGTCTCTACGACGAAAGGACCAAAAGCTTTGATTTATTGAAAATCAACTGTTTTCGAACATAATTCTGAGACAGCAGTAAAGGGTAAGCCTATGTATAAGAAGGTAATTGTCTCAACTCGGTATGATACTCTCTTCAGACCTTAGATGTGAATTGAAGCCGATCACAAAACAAGTCATTTCCCTCTTCACTAAATTAAAATAAATGAACCAATTTCCATTTACAAACAAAAAACAAAAAACACTTTAACCTGGTGTTTTCAAATTCACCCACAGTATTATGGCCTGTACGCAGCTCTGTTTTTTCTTCTGGAATAAATTCTGCGGCAGAATTTTTCTTCCAAGCAGAATTTCTTCCCACCCAAAGCGGAGAAGAATGGGAGAAGAATTGTGATTCTGCTCCACTTTCTGCTTTGGTAGTTACTTACAATTAGTTAATTTTTTTCCGCTGAGTTAAATTTAAATAATAACAATAAAAGTTTAAAAGTTCCCTCGCTCAAGCCAAGGATGTTTGAGATTGTGACATGAGAATGCTCAAATGCCCATGCGCAGAAGCAAATTCCGCACGAGAATTCGGCTCAGGAAGGTCCTTCGACCTTCCTGGAGCGGAGAAGAAAAATAAGGTCTTTTTCTGCTGCCGAATGAGTCTGGCAGAAAATTAGGTAGGTGAGTACTAGTTGAGCGAAAAGGGGAGCAGAAACGGAATTTCTTGTCCGCTACGTCGATTCGGCTGCCGAATGGCTAGCTGAGTACCTTACTTTAAGGTGAAGTTTACGAGTCTAAACCTTGTATGATCAAAAGTAAGGAAAATTTATTTGCGCATGTGCAGAAATTGCTGCGCACCTAAAGTCCCTAACGACCCTAACAGTCTACGAACATCTCTCGAGTAAGCCGAGAATGGTGAAACTCAGCGTCGTCCCAGTCTGCGTATCGTACCGGAAATGAATCGCTTACCCTACGTTCTCGGTATCAGAACTAAAGCAACGATGTCATAAACGTGTTCTGCCTAGCTCTGTTAAAAAGGTTCCGATGGAATGAAACATAAGAAGCTGTAAAACAGATACCTGTCCTCTCTGCTACCCACCACCCAACCTACTGCTCACCTCTCGCCCACTACCCTCTCTCCTGCCCACTTCCCACCACTCTTCCTATTGCCCATCGCCCACCGACCCCCCTATTGGCCACCGCCCCCAACACTACTCCCCCCCTGCTGCTCACCGTCCCCGCTACTGCCTGTTCCTGGTCTATTGTCCTGATAACTCTTGAATCAATTCATCTACTGTTCGTGATTATTCCAGTCAATGGTGTTCCTGTCAATAGTGTTCCTGTCAATATTTTTGTGCGTAATTCTCTCCCTACTCATTCATGTTCTGTCAGTAATTTTTCCTGTCCACTACTACCAAATCTAATGTTCCTGTTTACACTGATTCTACTACTGTCATCGCTACTGTCATTGTTCCTGACCACTGTTGCTGCACTCTTTCTAGTAAGAAAATTTTCCTGTGGTTTCCTGTTAACTACCGAATCTACCTCAAGTCTTATTCTCTGTTCCTGTGTACAGGGTGAACCAACTTAATCCGGGCCGTAGAAAGTCGCTTTCACCAAAAAAAATTTAAGACAGCAAATAAAGAGCGCGAAATACAAAAGTTGTAAGGAATGAAGTTAGCGTGTGTTTGAGAAAACATTCCTCTGCAAAAATTAATTTATTTAAACAAAAGCGATTCTGTAATGCTGAAAGATGGGTAGTTGAGAGAATGAGGAACTAGAGGAATGGGGTACGATCCCTTGGCATCTATTCCACCTGACTCAACAGAGAACCTGCCGACCCCTCCTCTCTCTGTCTCTCTGCTTTGCTCCATTGCTTTGCATCGGAACAGATATTTTATAGTGATTACAATAAAATTAACTTCACTTCCATCATTTACTATTCTCTATCGCCTGCCCCAAGCCATTTTTGGTGAAAGGCGAAGAAAGAAGGCCCGGATTAAGTTGGTTCACCCTGTATAACACCCCAATAGAACTCTTTTGACATCATTTTGGATACAAACTAGACAGTTATATTTATTAAAGAAAATTTTTTTGTCCACTGGATGCAATTTTTAAGCGTCCAGATTTTATATTCATAAGAGAGAAAGGAGTTTGATATAATATTTTTTGGTCTTGTTGATAATTGTGTTTCTGAAATGCCTGAACAATCGTTTATACGAAGAGAAAGTATTGGTAGAAAGATGTTATTTCCTGCCTGTCCATCGACGCCAATGATAATAACCTTCATTTCGAGACACTTAACTTTTCTACGACAGTACTTTCACTTCATCCTCTTCTAATGATCTACTCGTCTCCAAAAATACGTCCAACTTTCTTTTTAATAAAGACCATAACTTTATCACTGCATTTAGTTCTTTTCCTTCAGAATCACTGGCCAAAATACCAGAGTGCTCCTCTAGGCTCATACAATATTTCTGTCATGGGGTGAGGGCGGAAGTGAGTCAAGAATTCCGGAAAGATGATTTCCACTTTATCACAAGATAACAAGTTCTTCAATTCTATCCTTTCAGACATACTAAACTTAAGTTTTTCTATTTCTTGACACTGAATCTGAGGGACTTTATGTTAAATTGGAATTGAATTTTCTCTAACAATTCTTGTTGAAAGACTCGGTATTATGGGTTTTTTTAACAAAAGCTACTCCCCAAAAGAATAATTTTTTATCAATCAATGGTTTTCTAGCAATAATTTTCTATCAGAACGGTTTCGTTGAGAATCCATTATAATTTAAAATTTTATTAAATTTTTTATTATTAAAATACTCTAAAAAATTGTTTACCTTTGAGAGCAGGGCAAATATGTCTCCAAAGTGTAAGACATCCACTTCTATAATATTGACCAAGGGCCAACTCCAAGTAGAACAATGGGAGTCCACCAAATATAAACATGACGCAGTATGGAATTAAAAATGCTCCTGCAATTAATAATTAATTGCATACACGAGTCAATTAATATGATTGAGTCTTCATTTAAAAAAATTTTCTACAATTTAAATACTTTTAAAAACTTTTTTTTGACTTTACCTCCACCATTTTGATAGCATATGTAAGGAAATCTCCAAACATTTCCTAAATCCACTGCAAATCCCACCACAGCTAACAAAAACTCAATTTTCTTACTCCAAGTCTCTCTTCCAATAGCATCCGAATTTAGTGTAATTGCAAAGACGTCAGAATTTTGTATTTCAGACTCCAGGTTGAGCTTATTTTCGGATTTTGTCAACCGTCGTGAAATGTTGTTCCCATCTTGAGCAACAATGCTGTCTGTGCTACTCGTTGGTGACGAGTGGGACATTTTTAATTCAAAAGAGAAAAAATATATGATACACCCCCCTTACACACTAGTCATTTCAAACAAGATTGTCTTTCTCGTCCAAAACTGATTTCGACAGAATATTGACATTTCACAATCAGTCAATTCCTACTATATGTCAATCATTAAAGTTTTACTGGAGAAAGTGTGCTTAATTATGTAGGTCTAAAAGTTAGTCATTATTGTAATTGTCTTCACCACCGCCACCAACAAAATTATTTAGATCATTCTCCGTTATTCTTGAAATTTCTTCAAATCGTTTTGTCAAAACTGTTCATAATTTTTTTTTCGATTGGTATAGTTCCTTAAGTAAACTGTAGAAGAAGAGTGTTGTTGAGTAGCTTCCGGTGTAAACTCTTGCCTGTTTTATTCTGTTTATTGTGTGCATTTTAGATTTAAATGGTTACCCACGAACGACGTATCCACGTGGTTATTGTTATCGAAATCGGCTAATTTCAGCCTCATCTGGCCAAAAGCGTCTGTTTTCCTTCGGCTCCTGATACAACCTGTCTCATTTCTAATCTACTGTCTATTTCAGACTTTCAACTACAAAACAAATCTTGAAACTAATGATTAATGAAAGAGTAAAAAAAAAAACTTCTGGATGCTTCTTTGCAATTGATCTAATCTAGTTTTTGGAACAGCTTGCTGCTTCGAATTAACAACAATCAAAAAGGAAATTTGTTCCGGTTTTGATCAAGCAAAGAGAAAGGATGCATTCCTCATTTGATACCACTTGTCTAGCTTGCCCAAAAAAGCAAAATAAATTTACATTTTCTCGAAAAGTAAACATTTGAATGAACGGGTAGACAACTTTTCAATTAATAACACTAGTTGTTCTGTCAGAAGCGGAAGAAGAAACTTTTTATAACAATGAGAGAATTATTTTTTAAGTAACAATATAGTAGGTATCTCACCCCAACGGAGACGGTAATCTGAAGCTAACCAATGACTCCTGTCGCACATAACTCATATCCACTAAAATTCTACTAGTCAAGGTGAATGATTCTTAAGAATTGATGAGAATTCTATTGAATTGATGGTGCAATTATTGTAAAATGTGTTTATTTGTAATTGCTAGTGGATGAAAGTAGAGGTTGTAAGGTTATTCTAGGGAGGAGGTAGTGGTAAAATGGTCTTCGGAGGAAGACCTAGAAGAGACAGAGAGCTTTCACCTCGATACTTAAGAAGATGAAGATAAAAGGCCGTGGAATTGAGACTCACCACCTCTACTTAAGATAGAGAAACGCAGTCACGAATTTTAGGATCTAGTTAATAGCCACAGAATTCCCCATTTTAGGCTCCACAACTTGTCTTTTCATTTAAATATCAAAACCAGCCCAGCACTAATAATCTTTCAAATAATCCTAATTCCTGCTCTTCTGGATCCTCAGACAAAGGAGTGTACAATGTTTCTTTAGAACAGAATCACTTCATTCAAATATGAATGTAATATCTGTATCATAAGAAAAGGTACAGACAAACTCTCCTCATTCCAACATCCCTGTACTTAAGATAAAGTTAGTGTCTGTGTCAGAAAGCTAGTCACTTTGTTTATTAAATTTTTAAAAGTCGAAGAAGGTTATTCAATTTGAAATGGAGTCGGTCTGTTCTTGAGCCTTTATTTCATTATTTTTAACTTTCATTCATTCATGAGGCTTTATTTCATTGCTTTGACTTTCATTCGTTTTCGCTGCGGGACGGCAACTCATCAGCTGAGGTCACTAAGGGTCAGGTGTGAAGGAATTTGGGTTTTTTGGGAAATACGGGGAAGGAGCTCACTGGGATAGGGAAAGTCGGAGGTCGAGGGGAAAGTCGGGGAGGTCAGTCTGGGTCAGGGTAGAAACACTCGGGGATAAAGTTGAGGGTCGGAAGGGACCTTAACTTGATTAATTAATTAAACCAAAATGGGGAAAGCCAAATAGAAAATAAACCAAAAACAGGAAAAAGAAGAAAGGGAGGAAAGCCTGATTGAGACTGAATCTCAAGTTCCGAGATGCCGCATAGACGCGTCATCTTGGAAGAAAAACTCCCAAGCCGACGAGTCCAAACGGACAACGGGAGAGAGAAAAAGCAAAGGGAAGGAAGGGTAATTTTTAATGAAAGTGGGGAGAGTCCACTTTCCATCCAACATATGCCTGTGGGGAGGGGAGTAGGAGAAGCGGCGACCTCACCGCGGTAAGAACTGGGGAAGGGACTTTAATGAAAGTGGGGATAGTTCACAATTTAAAGGCCGGGGATGGGGGTTGTGAAATATCGGTGAGGGCCCATTAATGGGAATGGGGACGGGAAGAGGTATTGTAGAAATTCGGGGAGGGTCCAACAACGGGAATGGGGGCGAAGAGGGAGAAGATTAGCTTTAAAATTTTAATGGTTTGAGATGGATTTAACGGGGCCGGGGGTAGTGGTCTGGGTGGAATGTTCTTTCCGAACGGTTGTGGCCGGGGATTTGGAAGTGGAAGCAAACTCTTTGCTCTTTATGGCGAAAGAGTGCGGATTTGAGGATTGGTTTGGGTTTCTCTGGGGGGATGCTAGGTGGAATGTGCGGGCCACGTGATGCGATCGCGATGGTAGGAACGGGAGTTTTACGGATTATGGGAGTTGGGGTCACTGATGGAAGGGGGTTAGGATGTGGTGGTGAAATTGGGCAAATAACGAAACGGCGGAAATTGCGGGGGACTGCATGTGGTTGTGGTGATTTTGATAGGGAATCATAGGGAAGATAACGGGTGGTTCGTGTGGGGGTAACCAATTGAAGTGGAAAAAGGAGGGAAGTTTGGCGATAAGAGTTGGGGAAGTTTGGAGGGGCAGGTAATGGGGTTTGGAAATTTTGGAGAGATGGGTGTTGGGGGTGTAATTTTAAGGGAGATGAGGGAATAGATTTTGGTGGTTGAAATGTTGGTGGGATGTGGGGGTAGTTTAGGAATACAAGGAATCTTAAATGGGGTGGGAACAGTGGGAGGAATAGAAGGACCGGGAACGGGTATTGTTTGTAAAATAGTCAAAAATAGTGTACGGGCTATGTTGCCAGGGGTGGCTGAGGGAATAGGAGGAGCCTCGAGAAGTACGGGGGTTGGTGTAGAAGGAGAGGAATGAAGGATATTTTCAATATCCACGATGTCCATGTGGAGTTCCACCTCCAGATTTTTTCCTAAATGAATTCCCTGACCTTCCTCTGCTAATGATACGTAGCCAGGTGGATTTGGCAAACCCAACAACAACCGATGGAGCTGGGTCGCAAGATCTGATTGTTTATCCATCTAAAAGAAATAAAGGGTAATTGTAAGAAGAAGTGATGACTCACAATCACGACTCCTTTGAACTTTTGAATGAAGCAATGAGTCACTGTAATCCTTATGACTAAGTTTCCCTTTCACACTGTTTATTCGTGGCTTTAAGGCCCAATGTTACTAGATTATCTGTAAACTTAGTTTTGTGTCAACTAAATTTATCTCAAGAACTTTCCAAATGAACACTATAAAAGTAGAGCTAAATGGATAATATTCTTCAGTGTGGAACTCTGCCCAATTTTACATAGAAACCTCCTTTTATTATTTAGAGAAGCTGTTACTCTGCTCAATTTTTTCTTAATTGAACGCGTTAGAATTAAAACTGCAAGTGAAATTTGTTTATTTTAAGACTAATTTGAAAATCTCGCAGGTTGCTAAAGAGACAAAGGTTTATACCTGAATATAGTCCGTATGCAAATCTAGCTCAACTTTATGGACAACTACCTGGCCTTTTCTTCTTTTCTCAACCAAAACAAAGTATGAATTCTTATGCATAAGCTTTAACAGCATGTATAAACACGACAAATTAAATTTATAACCAACACGTATAAAAAATTCAGCACATACCCCTCACAAATCCTAGACCGCTTGCATATCGGTCGCTTGTTGTCGATCAGTTACACGCTAGTTGTCGGTCAGTTAATTAAAAAATTTCTTACCTCTCTAAGCATCATGCGATGTCCTGTTTAGGACATCATTGGCAAAACCGATTGAAATAACAGATATGACCGTCCGCCATCACTGGCGTCAACGACTTTGTAAAAAGTTGCACTTAAAATTAAGAACAAAGTGTTTGTAGATGCTACATGCCAGCGATTCAACTTGAGAAGTCAATTTAATTAAAACTAAATATATAGCTGTTGTAAATTTCGCGTACATAATGTCCCATACGATATCCAAAACAGGACATCACGTGCAATGTTGCCTATTTGAATTTGATTCAACATAGGGATGTCGATAATAGTTTCGAATGAATATGAGTCAGCGCTCTGAGTCACGTGACTCTAAATCTGAGCTATCGGTTCATGTAGTCACTGATTTTGGGTGACTATGATTCAATAAATAAATATGAGAATAAGCCTTCCCTTGCGTTCCCGCAGCCCTCTCGTGGGTTCCCGCAGTCTTACCGTGGATGTCCGCAGTTTTCCGTGAGTTCCCACATTCCTCCTGTGTCTTCCCGCAGCCCTCCCGTGGGTTTTGCAGCTCTCCCATGGGTTTCCGCAGCACTAACGTGGGTTCCCAAAGCAACCCGTCTCTTCCTGCAGCCCTCCCGTGTCTTTCCGGAGCCCTCCCGTGGGTTACCGCAGCCCTCCCTAGTCTTCCCGCAACCCTCCCTCAGTTTGTTAGGTTGTTATCAACACCTGCTTGTTGGTATAGTCGTACAACTTTACTTGACAACGCCGATCGAGAGATGAGCTAAAATGACCATCGCGCGTGGCATTATAGTATAAAAACAGCGATGTCCTTAAATGGACATCGCTCGGAAAGGCTTAGTACCTTTGTCTCATTATTAACCTGCGAGATTTTCAAATTAGTCTTAAAATAAACAAATTTCACTTGCAGTTTTAATTCTAACGCTTTAAATTAAAGCAATATCTTGATTTCAAAATATTAATTTTCCAAGGTTTGACTTTTGGTTTCAGTGAAACTTTTGTTTGTCATAGGAACAAAAATCAACAAAATCCCACTTGCAGTTTTAAATCTAAGTCCTTCAATTGTTCTAAATAATTATTACAGAAAATAAAACTCACAAGTCTTGATTTATTGTTCAATAAACGATTCAACTGTTATGTCAGTAATGAATTTGAAACTACACGGATCTGAGTATATAACAACCTAACCCCATTCTCGTCAAGTTAGAATTCGGAGATGTACCAGGGTTTTTGATGTATAGGATCTTCTGGTATGGGACTTAGACATAAAAGTATTTTCTTCGGTTTAGGGTCTAGGGAATGAAGTTCGTTAACGTCGGCACCAAAGTGGGAACAGAGCCAATAGATATTGGAACCTGGATGGAATATAGGTGTTCTTCGAGGGTTAGGCGGTCGTGAAATTCTGAAGTCAACGGGATTTCGTGATAGGACATCAACATCTGTGTGGGACTTACCAGAACAGTATTTGATGGAGAAATCGTGAGGCTGTAGGCTCAAAGCCCAAATAGCCAGACGACCATTCGGATCTTTTAGGTTTATAAGGTCACGCAAGGAATGATGGTTGACTACGCTAATGGGGCGACCGTAAAAATAAGGCCGGAATCGGTTTATGGGGGAAATTAGAGCTGCACAGTCCAGCTCGGATAGTCCATAGTTTATTTCTTGTTTCTCCAAGGTACGGGAAGCGAAGATTGAGTATTTTTATTTTAACATCAAAACCACTCTCAATCTCTCATTAACGGTTGTAACTAAAGAAGCGCTGCTCTTGTCATGGTGCGATAAAGCACTCTCACTTCATCTTCCGCTTTGAGCGGTATCGGCAGCGGAGAAATTTTTCTCTACAGAAGCGGAAGCGGAAACAAAAGTGGGGTGTCAGACGCGGAAGCGGGATAATTTAACTCAAGAAAAGCGGAAACGGAAGCGGAAGCGGGATAACTTTTCTCAAAAATAGCGGAAGCGGGGAAATTTTTTTTGCAGAAGCGGCAGCGAAAGCGGAAGTGAGGTCTTAGACGCAGAAGCGGGAGCAGAAGCCGTTTTTTTTTAACCCTGACATTACCCTCGGGGTGTAATTAATTACACACCCTATCGGCACAAAAAAATTTATAAGCAAGACTGCGATTTTGCGTTGAAAGTGTCTCAAAGAGATCCTAGAACATGTTTTAAACTATGGAACACAATTTTCGACTCGATACCATGTCATACGCTCGAATTTAGCAGATTGTTGAAAAATTAATATGCGGAAATAATGCATCAGTTTGCGCGTCATTACTAAAGTGGTGTACTTAATGACACAACCCTAAACCTTAGCATACCGTCATTATCAAAAGTGTGTCTACTTTTATACCCTTTACACTTTTGCAAGTTTACAAAATAAGATCTGTGGGCAATAGGGATTGTTGTGGGTAGTAGGGAGAACTGTTGCCGGTAGGGAGGGCTGTGGGCAGTAGGGAGGTCAGTGGGCAGTAAGGATAGAAAAATCTGTGGGCAGTAGGGAGGGCGGCGGGCAGTTGGAAGAGCTGTGGGCAGTAGGGAGGGTTTTGGGCAGTAAAAAGGGTTGTGGGCAGTAGGGAGGTTTGTGGGTAGTAGGGAGGGCTGTGGGCAGGAAGGAGGGCGGTAACGAATGGAATTCGATTTTGAATGTTTAATATTGGATTTTGATTTCAATTTCGTATTGTATTGACAATTATAGTTTTATTTCCATTACGATTTAGAATAGAAATTAGTAAATAGAGAGAGAAGTTAACAAACAGGTGACAATGACAAGACAACGAAAATAAATATTCAACCCGCAGCTGGTTAGTGGTTCAAAAATTGTTCAAAATTCAGGCGAATGAAATTCGTTATTCGTACGTAACATTATGGGAATTTTGCACATATTGTCAGTAATTTGAATTTAATGGGTGTACAACGGCTTTTAATGAGTTGTATTGAGTTTAACGTCGTTTAGAAATCTTAAAACCCATTGTGAGAAATGTGAGAATTATTATTAGACGCGGTAGCGCAGCGAATAAAAATTTTTCTGTAGAAGCGAAAGCCGAAGCGGGGTCTCCGACGCGGCAGCGGAAGCGGGATAATTTAACTCAAGAGAAGCGGAACGGGAAGCGGGATCTCCGATGCTTAAGAAGAAGCGGGAGCGGTATAATTTTTCTAAAAAGAAGCAGAAGCGGAAGCGAAAGCGGCTTCTCCGACGCGGCAGTGGAAGCGGAAGCGGAATAATTTTTCTCAAGAGAAGCGGAAACGGAAGCGGGATATCAAACGTAAAAGCGGGAGCGGGTTTTTTTATCAAGAGAAGCGGGAGCGGGATCCGAAGCGGGTTTTCTTTAAGAGAAGCGGATGTGGAATTATTCACAATGAACGAAGTTACAACCGTGCTTTCATCTCCATATAAGAGACAAATAGACGCCAATGAATATAGAGAAAGAATAACAAAAAACAAAACATGTACCTCTATAACATGTGCTTTGTCACACTTCATCTCATCAACCTCGCTGGGTATATTGATTTATTTTATAAATTTGATTATATATAACCTAATGTTTAGAAAACAATTAATATACAAATTATAGATGATGGGTAGTTCTTCATGAAATGTGTTTTTTGGGTGCGGGGTCAAATTTAATTTAATAAAATGTTAACAATAACCTGGACGGCACTGCGATTCCCGTAATGGCTGATATATTTAATTTAAACGATTTAATAAAATTCATCAATTAGTTAATTTTTCTTTCAAAAATTTTTCAAAACTACCCGTCCCATACCTTCTGTTTACTTTTTCAACGCAAACCCGTCCCGTTTTTTGACTTTTTGAAAGTCCACACGTCCTGTCTTGCTCCGTATAGTCTTTTGACTTTTTCAAAATCGACTCGCCCGTCTTTTGTCTGTTTAAATGTCGACCCGTCCCGTCCACTCTTGTGACTTTTACAAAGTCGACCCACCTCATCCCGTCTTTTGATTTGTTAATAGTCTACGGGTCCCGTCAAGTTTTTTTGATTTTTCACGGTAGACCCGTCCTGTCTTTTGACTTTTTCAAAGCCGACTCGTCCCGTCTTTTCATTTGTCAAGGTACCCATCTAGTATTTTCACTTTTTCTAATTCGTCTTCCTCCTTCCCGTTTTTTGAATTTTTCAAACTCGACACTTCCCGTCTCGTCTTCTGACTTTTTCAAAATCGACCAGTCCTGCACTCTTTTTTGGCTTTTTCAAAGTCGACGCCTCCCGTCCAGTCTTTTGACTTTTCAAAGTCGACCCGTCCTATCTAGCATTTTGCCTTTTACAAACTCAACCCGTCCCATCCCATCTTTCGACTTTCTCAAAGTCGACCCGTCCCCTCTTTTGACTATTTTAAGTCGACCTACCCCGTCTTGTTTTTTGACTTTTTCAAAGTCAACCGGTCACACTCCGTCTTTTGACTTTTTGAAGTTAACACGTATTGTCCCGCCTTTTAAGACGGCACAGGCCGCTATAAAAAGGTTCGATACGTTCCTGCATGATAGGATTTTTATTCAATCATACCTGCTAGGACCCGCGTCGAGGAAAAATATCCTCTCATGCCTTCGACGTTGCCTGATCTCTTTTCCGGTACTTCCCATCTATTTCCTTCATTCCCACATCTATCCCGATGCTTCCCGCGTCTCCCCCGTTCATTCCCACATTTCTCCCTCTCAATCCCGCATCACTCCCCTTAATCCCGCATCTCTCCCGATCTCCCCCCCCCTCTCCGCATTTCGCCCGTTCGCTCCTACATCTTCCTGATGCTTCCCGCATCCCCATACTTCATTCCCACATTCTTCCCGTAGCTTCCTGCATCCCCCTTCACATGCCACAACACTGTCGTGCATTGCCGCATTCCTCCATGCAATACCACAGACCCCCTGCATTTCCACAGCCTTCCCGTTCATTCCTGCATCCCTTCCGCTGTTCCACATCCTTCCCATTCATTTTCACAGCTAACACGTTGCTTCCCCAATCCTTTCACAACATTCCCTTAACCCCTCGTCACATGCCACAACACTACCGTGCATTCCCGCATCTCTCCATGCAATCCCACAGCCCACCCGTTCATTCCGGCATCGCTTCCGCTACTTTCCACATTCTTTCCATGTATTTCCACAGCCCGTCCGTTGCTTCCCGCATCCCCCTGCCACATTCCACAACACTCTCGTGAATTCCAGCATCCCTCCATGCTGTCCCACAGCCCAACCGTGCATTTCTACAGCCCTCCTGTGCAATCTTACATCCCTCCTTTGCACAGCCCTTCTGTTTATTACCGCAACCCTCCCGCTGCTTTCCAAAACCTTTCCACTCGTTCCCACAGGACTCCTGTTGCCTCCCTCATGTTTCCAGTTGCTTCTCTCACCTCTCCCGCTGCTTTCCTTTTCTCCCCCGCTCATTCCCCTATTGCTCCCTGCATTTCCACAGCCTTCCAGCGTAATCCCACAGAACTCCTGTGATATCCCACAGCCCTCTCGTTCATTCCCCAATCCCTACCGCTGATTCCTACATCCATTCCGTCCATTCCCTCATCTTTTTCGGTGCTTCCTACATTCCTCCCGCTCATTCTCGCATCCCTTTCGTTTCTTCCCGCATCTCTCACGCTCATTCCCATATCCCGTCCCCTCATTCTTGCATCCCCATGCCCATTTCCGCATCCCACGGCTATTCCCACATCCTTCTCGCCCATTTGCACATTCCTCCCTCCCTTTCCCGCATTCCTACCGCACATTTGACGCACTGCTTAGGTCTCTCGCGATGATAAAGAGGTCGGAAGCTCGAACAAATACATCAGGCAACGTCGAAGCATGCGATAAGATAGAAATCCTATCACGTAGGCTCCTACTTTTTTAATCACGGTAACATTACGGCTTATGGGGTTAAAAATTTCTTTGTCGCTTCATTATGCAAAATTTTTCCTGGAAATCTAACCAGATTTAGGGACAACCTTAATGAACACTATCTTGGAATCTTGAAGAGATCTGAAGAAAATTTTTTCAGTGACTATTTAATTGTTTGAGTGATAGGATAAAAATCCTATCACGCGGGCTGTGGCTAGACCCGTCCCGTCTTTTGACTTTTCAAAGTTGACCCGTCTCTTTCCTTCTTTTAGCTATTTCAAAATCGACCCATTCTGCCCCGTCTTTTGACTTTTTCAAAGTCAGTCCCGTCCCGTCTTTTGACTTTTTCAAAGTGGAGCCACCCAGTCCCGTCTTGATTATTTAAAAGTCGACCGGTCTCGTCCCGTCTTTTGATTTTTCTAAGTAGACCCGTTCCGTCCCAAAGACTTTACATGTCGACTTGATTTAGTATGAATTTGTGGAGGAATGTTTATTGCAATATCCTAATACTCTTGCTCAAATTTGAAGCGCCAGGAGATGTTAGCACGGTAAAAAAAAAGGAGATTATGCAGCAGTTTAAAAACCTGAGGTTGTAAAGGAAGAGATTCAAAAGAAGTGTTGGGGGAAAAAATCAAGAAAAAATTATATTATTTTCAACTAAGTTTGTATAAGAAAAAATGAACATTAATTATTTAATTTTCTGAAACAAGTTCTTCAATAAGCAGATTTAACTATGTCGTCATGGATTTCAATAAATTTTTGATTTTAAAATCAACAAATCTGAAAGTGGCATTTCTTCCACGGAGGTCGGTGGTTTAGAAGGGGAGAAACTTGGCTTCAACCATGGATTGCATGGGAAAACTACGTTTGTTCAAATACTTGTATTTGTATGTCGACTGAAACAAGGTGGGTGAAACTTCTATGCGGGAATAGCTATTTGTGCAAGGAGTTTGATAGTGCTAAAATTGACAACCTTATTGGAGTCGACATGTAGCAATAACCACACTGAAAACAGTGGTTGCTTTCTATCAAAGAAATCACAAAGAGAAATTCTCAAACCCTCTACTAAAGATTAATTGATTTATATAGATAGTAATAATATATAGATTAGATGATAATATATAGATAATAATTATATGAAATAATTACAGATGATTTTCTGTAGCAACATGGTGATTAGAAATATGACTCCCGCTACATGAATATCATATTACCGGGAGCAGAATTCATAACCTATAATTTACCAATTAAATGTTATAAATGCATTGCTACATAACTTCCAATAAACACAGACATTTATTTTAAACAATTACCGCTAAGCGAATACCGGTAGTTGAATTGGAACCATTCAAAACTTGCCATTTTAATAATTTAAATGCTTTAGTATAACGCAGCCATCAAGCATAAACATATTTCTGTGAAATTCTTACCGCTAAGCCAATATTCACTTACCCGGAGCGGAATTTCAAACTTCAATAATTTGCTATTCCAATAATATAAATGCACTGGTACATAGATGACATCAAACATAAGCATNATTTCAAACTTCAATAATTTGCTATTCCAATAATATAAATGCACTGGTACATAGATGACATCAAACATAAGCATGAAGTTTGATAGTGCTAAAATTGTCAACCTTATTGGAGTCGACATGTAGCAATAACCACACTGAAAACAGAGGTTGCTCTCTATCAAAGAAATCACAAGAAGAAATTCTCAAACTAAAGATTATTAAAATTATATATTTATAATTTAATATATATATACAAGTATATATACAGTGGTTTTAGCTTAATGTCACCTCCGAGGGAGCCAAAAAATCGGTAGACAGTAGGCGGAGTTGACATAAACCGATAATATCATCTGACTGATAATTCAAAGATTAGCTGACATAAACCGAAGTTCCTGGTTTTAGAGGCGTATTTTATGATACGACACCTTTTTCGATTTATTTTACAATTTTTGAAGTTATTACCTAAATTCAGAATACTCTAAAAGCAAATTACTTCTTAAAGTAATCAGCAAGCTTTTTTGCAATAAGCCAGAGAAATGGCTTTGAGATATTATCTTCTCAGAAACTCCCAAACTATCGGTACTTGTTTGCAAAGTTCTTCAATTCCATTGTTGTTTATCATTAAAACTTTAAGTTTCTCAATCCTAATCATGTGCCCATCTAAAGTTGGCATACTCGCGGTTGGAATAAACCCGCCACTGAGGGTGAGTCTTTAAAAAAAATAAACTTTTACGATCGAGGATCTCATAGTAGAATACAACAAATAAAACAGGTTAATGAAACAGTTCCCCCAGCGGTCTGTGACCGCCCACACCATTTAAACAAACACGAATATATTCTGGGTCTGAGAACCGAAAGTTTCCATTAAAGTGTGGTTATGTGTCATACATTCTCTTCAAAAGGGATGACAATAGGCGGAGGTTGACAAAAGGAGGTGTGACTATAGGCAGACGTTGACAATAGGAGGTGTGACAATTGGCAGAGTATTTAGTACATGAGAACATGAAGTTTAGCCGGGGGAAAGCCAACAGGATGATAATAAGCGAAGCGTGACATTAAGGGGTAGTGACATTAAACTAAAACCACTGTATATATATACAGTGTGTTCTAATAAGAAGGCGAAAATTCGGCACTAGCGTTTTTAATAATCCCGCAAATTAGAGTCTTGTGACACTTTTAAGTTAAGAAGAGTTAACAAAACTTTGGTAGAAACGATTTTCAGGAACTTGAGCAGTTCATAATGTATGTAAAATTTTGACATATACTCAATTTTTCATTTTCCGCAAAATCATTTTTCAAAAATTTCGCCTTCTTATTTGAACGCACTGTATATATATATATATACAGTAAAGTTCGGCTATAGTGACTCCGGCTATAATGAAATCGGCTATACTGAACTTCCGGCCTTAGTGAACCAAACCTACCGGTCCCGAGTCATTTTGTCCGGTTATAGTGAAATATGTCTGAATTCCGTAATGAGACCATTTGCTCCTACTGTTCCTTATACTTTTAGGCCTGCCAATCTATGCACCGGATTTGCATGTTGACCTATGAGTGAGTTTTAGTTTATTAAGTAAATTACTAATTCACAATGTCAAAATCAGGCCAAAAGCGGACTGCGTTGTCCTTAAACGATAAATTCGATATCATTGCTGCACTTGTCTTCCAACACACCTCGCCAAACGTTATGTGAGAAATATAAGATTGGAAACTCCACAATTTCTTTTATTTCGAAATCAAAATCTAAAATTGAAAAAGACTTCCAAAGATTTTCTGGTGTAAGTTAATAATAAAAGTTTGAAATATAATTAGGTTACATTTAAGCAATTAGATAAAATTCAAATACCAAATTCTTAGAGTATAAAACGCCAACGCCGATGTAACTATCCAAAGTTGGATTCTGCGCTCATCAAATGGTCTCAAGCAAATCCCCATTACCCAGTGCTTCTCTAAATCGGCTTAGCTGAATTTATAGTGAAATGTTTGGATATAATGAACAATTATTAAATTGAAGTGTCCGTTCACTATACGGATATAATGAACTCCGGCTAGACTGAACAATTTTGCCGGTCCCTACAGATTCACTATAACCGAACTTTACTGTACAATGAATATACAAACTATAGATGATACTTTTTAGCACCATGGGGATTACAAATACTACTTCTGCTACATGAATATCGAATTACCGGAATTGAAATTCAAAACATGAAAATTTATTAATTTAATATTATGAATGAATTGCTACATAGCTGCCATCAAACACAGACATATTCATTTGGAATAATTACCGCTAAGCTAATATCATATTACCGATAGTGGAATTACAGTTCTATAAAATTTGCTATTTAATTATGAGAATCCATTGGTACATCACAGTTATCAAGCATAAACATATTTACTTAAAATTATTACCGCTAAGCCAATATTGAATTACGGGGAGCGGGATTACTAACCTAAAAAATTTGTTATTTTAATGATATAAATACATTTGAACATAGCTGCAATGAAGCATTAATATAAATGTTTGCAATTATTACCGCTTTACTAATATCGAATTACCGGGAGCAGAATTACAAACCTCAAAAATATGTTAATCTTATGATATAATTGCATTGATATGTACCAATTGATTTATATCACAAGAATAGCAAGGTTTTGAGGTGTGTAATTCCGCTCTCGGTAATTTGATATTTGCATAGCGGTAATAATTTAATAATTTGTTTATTTGATATGGCTATTTACCTTTGCATTTATATGATTTGAATAACACATTTTTGGGGATTGTAGTTCAGCTTATGCTAATTCAATATTGGTGTAGCGGTCATAAATTCAAATAAATATTGTTATACTTGATGTCATCTATATACTAATGCTTTTCTATCATTGGAAGAGCTAATTATTGAAGTTTGAAATTCCGCTCTCGGTAATACGATATTACAATAGTGGTAATTATTTCAAACAAATATCTGTTTAATATACCAATGCATTTAAATCATTAGAATAGCTAATTTTTGAGGATCGCAATTTTGCTCCCGCTAATTCGATATTGGTATAGCGGCATTAATTTCAAACAAACGTTTATGCTTGATGGCAGCTACATACCAATGCATTTATATCATTAGAATGCCAAAGTTTTGAGGTTTTTAATTCTGCTACTGGTAATTCGATATTGGCATAGCGGTAATAAATTCAATAAAAATGCTTATGTTTGATGTCATCTATGTACCAGTGCATTTATATTATTGGAATAGCAAATTATTGAAGTTTGAAATTCCGCTCCGGGTAAGTGAATATTGGCTTAGCGGTAAGAATTTCACAGAAATATGTTTATGCTTGATGGCTGCGTTATACTAAAGCATTTAAATTATTAAAATGGCAAGTTTTGAATGGTTCCAATTCAACTACCGGTATTCGCTTAGCGGTAATTGTTTAAAATAAATGTCTGTGTTTATTGGAAGTTATGTAGCAATGCATTTATAACATTTAATTGGTAAATTATAGGTTATGAATTCTGCTCCCGGTAATATGATATTCATGTAGCGGGAGTCATATTTCTAATCACCATGTTGCTACAGAAAATCATCTGTAATTATTTCATATAATTATTATCTATATATTATCATCTAATCTATATATTATTACTATCTATATAAATCAATTAATCTTTAGTAGAGGGTTTGAGAATTTCTCTTTGTGATTTCTTTGATAGAAAGCAACCACTGTTTTCAGTGTGGTTATTGCTACATGTCGACTCCAATAAGGTTGTCAATTTTAGCACTATCAAACTCCTTGCACAAATAGCTATTCCCGCATAGAAGTTTCACCCACCTTGTTTCAGTCGACATACAAATACAAGTATTTGAACAAACGTAGTTTTCCCATGCAATCCATGGTTGAAGCCAAGTTTCTCCCCTTCTAAACCACCGACCTCCGTGGAAGAAATGCCACTTTCAGATTTGTTGATTTTAAAATCAAAAATTTATTGAAATCCATGACGACATAGTTAAATCTGCTTATTGAAGAACTTGTTTCAGAAAATTAAATAATTAATGTTCATTTTTTCTTATACAAACTTAGTTGAAAATAATATAATTTTTTCTTGATTTTTTCCCCCAACACTTCTTTTGAATCTCTTCCTTTACAACCTCAGGTTTTTAAACTGCTGCATAATCTCCTTTTTTTTTACCGTGCTAACATCTCCTGGCGCTTCAAATTTGAGCAAGAGTATTAGGATATTGCAATAAACATTCCTCCACAAATTCATACTAAATCAAGTCGACATGTAAAGTCTTTGGGACGGAACGGGTCTACTTAGAAAAATCAAAAGACGGGACGAGACCGGTCGACTTTTAAATAATCAAGACGGGACTGGGTGGCTCCACTTTGAAAAAGTCAAAAGACGGGACGGGACTGACTTTGAAAAAGTCAAAAGACGGGGCAGAATGGGTCGATTTTGAAATAGCTAAAAGAAGGAAAGAGACGGGTCAACTTTGAAAAGTCAAAAGACGGGACGGGTCTAGCCACAGCCCGCGTGATAGGATTTTTATCCTATCACTCAAACAATTAAATAGTCACTGAAAAAATTTTCTTCAGATCTCTTCAAGATTCCAAGATAGTGTTCATTAAGGTTGTCCCTAAATCTGGTTAGATTTCCAGGAAAAATTTTGCATAATGAAGCGACAAAGAAATTTTTAACCCCATAAGCCGTAATGTTACCGTGATTAAAAAAGTAGGAGCCTACGTGATAGGATTTCTATCTTATCGCATGCTTCGACGTTGCCTGATGTATTTGTTCGAGCTTCCGACCTCTTTATCATCGCGAGAGACCTAAGCAGTGCGTCAAATGTGCGGTAGGAATGCGGGAAAGGGAGGGAGGAATGTGCAAATGGGCGAGAAGGATGTGGGAATAGCCGTGGGATGCGGAAATGGGCATGGGGATGCAAGAATGAGGGGACGGGATATGGGAATGAGCGTGAGAGATGCGGGAAGAAACGAAAGGGATGCGAGAATGAGCGGGAGGAATGTAGGAAGCACCGAAAAAGATGAGGGAATGGACGGAATGGATGTAGGAATCAGCGGTAGGGATTGGGGAATGAACGAGAGGGCTGTGGGATATCACAGGAGTTCTGTGGGATTACGCTGGAAGGCTGTGGAAATGCAGGGAGCAATAGGGGAATGAGCGGGGGAGAAAAGGAAAGCAGCGGGAGAGGTGAGAGAAGCAACTGGAAACATGAGGGAGGCAACAGGAGTCCTGTGGGAACGAGTGGAAAGGTTTTGGAAAGCAGCGGGAGGGTTGCGGTAATAAACAGAAGGGCTGTGCAAAGGAGGGATGTAAGATTGCACAGGAGGGCTGTAGAAATGCACGGTTGGGCTGTGGGACAGCATGGAGGGATGCTGGAATTCACGAGAGTGTTGTGGAATGTGGCAGGGGGATGCGGGAAGCAACGGACGGGCTGTGGAAATACATGGAAAGAATGTGGAAAGTAGCGGAAGCGATGCCGGAATGAACGGGTGGGCTGTGGGATTGCATGGAGAGATGCGGGAATGCACGGTAGTGTTGTGGCATGTGACGAGGGGTTAAGGGAATGTTGTGAAAGGATTGGGGAAGCAACGTGTTAGCTGTGAAAATGAATGGGAAGGATGTGGAACAGCGGAAGGGATGCAGGAATGAACGGGAAGGCTGTGGAAATGCAGGGGGTCTGTGGTATTGCATGGAGGAATGCGGCAATGCACGACAGTGTTGTGGCATGTGAAGGGGGATGCAGGAAGCTACGGGAAGAATGTGGGAATGAAGTATGGGGATGCGGGAAGCATCAGGAAGATGTAGGAGCGAACGGGCGAAATGCGGAGAGGGGGGGGGAGATCGGGAGAGATGCGGGATTAAGGGGAGTGATGCGGGATTGAGAGGGAGAAATGTGGGAATGAACGGGGGAGACGCGGGAAGCATCGGGATAGATGTGGGAATGAAGGAAATAGATGGGAAGTACCGGAAAAGAGATCAGGCAACGTCGAAGGCATGAGAGGATATTTTTCCTCGACGCGGGTCCTAGCAGGNATAGATGTGGGAATGAAGGAAATAGATGGGAAGTACCGGAAAAGAGATCAGGCAACGTCGAAGGCATGAGAGGATATTTTTCCTCGACGCGGGTCCTAGCAGGTATGATTGAATAAAAATCCTATCATGCAGGAACGTATCGAACCTTTTTATAGCGGCCTGTGCCGTCTTAAAAGGCGGGACAATACGTGTTAACTTCAAAAAGTCAAAAGACGGAGTGTGACCGGTTGACTATGAAAAAGTCAAAAAACAAGACGGGGTAGGTCGACTTAAAATAGTCAAAAGAGGGGACGGGTCGACTTTGAGAAAGTCGAAAGATGGGATGGGACGGGTTGAGTTTGTAAAAGGCAAAATGCTAGATAGGACGGGTCGACTTTGAAAAGTCAAAAGACTGGACGGGAGGCGTCGACTTTGAAAAAGCCAAAAAAGAGTGCAGGACTGGTCGATTTTGAAAAAGTCAGAAGACGAGACGGGAAGTGTCGAGTTTGAAAAATTCAAAAAACGGGAAGGAGGAAGACGAATTAGAAAAAGTGAAAATACTAGATGGGTACCTTGACAAATGAAAAGACGGGAGGAGTCGGCTTTGAAAAAGTCAAAAGACAGGACGGGTCTACCGTGAAAAATCAAAAAAACTTGACGGGACCCTTAGACTATTAACAAATCAAAAGACGGGATGAGGTGGGTCGACTTTGTAAAAGTCACAAGAGTGGACGGGACGGGTCGACATTGAAACAGACAAAAGACGGGCGAGTCGATTTTGAAAAAGTCAAAAGACTATACGGGGCAAGACAGGACGTGTGGACTTTCAAAAAGTCAAAAAACGGGACGGGTTTGCGTTGAAAAAGTAAACAGAAGGTACGGGACGGGTAGTTTTGAAAAATTCCAAATACGGGATGGGACGAGACTTTTTTAATATCGACATGTTTTGTGGTTTAACTTTTTCTAAGTACTGTCCCGCCTTGTCTTATGATTTTTTCAAAGCCTACCCGTGCCATCTAGTATTTTGTCTTTCTCAAAGTCAACCCGTCCCGTCCAAACTTTCTACTTTTTCAACGTTGACCCGTCCCTACCCGTCTTTCGACTTTTTCAAAGTACGCCTCGTCACGTCTTTTAACTTTTCCAAAGTCGACCCAACAGTTCGATCTTAATTTAAAAAAAATCGACTCGTCCCGTCCCGTCTTTTGATTTTTCAAGGTAGACCCGTATCATCATTTCACTTTTTCAAAGTCGACTCGTCCCGTCTCGTCTTATGACTTTTTCAAAGTCGACCGTCCCTTGTCTTTTGAGTTTTTCAGTCTACCCGTCCCTTGTCGTCCCCTCTTTTGAATTTTACAAGTCGAGCCACCCCGTCCCGACTTTCGACTTTTTCAAAGTCGACCCACTCCGTCCCATCTTTTGATGTTTTAAAAGTCGACCGGTCCCGCCCGGTCTTTTGATTTTTCAAAGTAGACCCGTCCCATCTTTTGACTTCTTCAAAGACGACCCGTTCCGTCCTTTCTTTTAAATTTTCAAAGTCGAGCTGTCCTTTCCCGTCTTTTGACCTTTTCAAAGTTGACCCGACGCTTCCCGTCTTTTACCTTCTTCAAAGTAGACCCGTCCCGTATTTTGACTTTTAGAAAGTCGACCCGTCCTGTCTTTTACTTTTTCAAAGTCGTCCCGACCCGTCCAGTATGTATGCGGTAGTTTAGAAAGCAATCCAAGGTTGAAAAGTAAGAATGAAGAAAAGCAAAAAAAAAGTGGAAGAATAAAAAATCAAAAAAAAAAATTTAAATAGTTTCAAGTAAGTTTGTGTAAGAAAAAATTAACATTTTTAAACAATTTAATATTTTAAATTTAATTTAAATTTTGCTATTTTTTATTTAGCAATTTTAAACAATAATGCTAATTTATGGAATTCGGTATGTAAGAGTTATCACAACGACTTCAATAAGCAAATTTTACTGTCTCGTCATGGATACCAACAAATTTGTAATTTTTAAATCAACAAATCTGAAAGTTGCATTTCTTCCACTAAGGTCTCCAATTGATGAATTTTATTAAATCTTTGAAAATAAATTTATCAGCCATTACGGAAATCGCAGTCCCGTCCAGGTTATTGTTAACATTTTATTAAATTAAAGTTGACCCCGCACCCAAAAAACACATTTCATGAGGAACTACTCAAGCCAAAACGGGAGCTTGCGTCAGTTTTTTCTTAGGCTTGTTCGGCCGCTTCCGACCAAAGAAACTCCACCCCTTTTTTAGAAAACTGATGAAGTGGGTAGGCAATTTTGGCGAAGTTCTTAATAAATAGACGATAATAGTAGCATAGACCTGCAAAAGATTGGACATCGCGAACGTATTTGGGAGTTGGGAAGTCGGTGAATGCATTTATTTTTGCGGGGTTTACACGTACTCCTTCTGCCGCGATTATGTGCACGAGGAACTTCAAATCAGAAGCAACGTAGTCACACTTGTGCGGTTTTAGGCTAAAGTTCGCTTTACGGAGCGCGGCGAAGACAAGTTCAATACGTTCATGCTGGAAAGGGAAATCAGTGGAGTAAACCACATGTTATCAAGGACACCAGGCACATTGTCCACTTCAGTTTTCCCAAAACTGAGTCAATGAGTGTTTGGAAGGTGACGGGGACATTACAAAGGCCAAAGGGCATCACATTAAATTGGTAGTAACCATTGAGGTGGTAAAGGCTGTTCTCTGTTGGTCTTCTTGGTTTACCTCAACTTGGTAGTAAGCCTGATTGCAGTCCATGTAGGAAAAATATTTTGAATCGCTGATGCGGTCCATCATCCATTCGTGAAAGGGGGTAAGTGTCTGGACGAGTAACTGTTCAAGCGTCGGTAGTGTACGCAGAACCTCCAGATACCGTCGGGTTTTTTTACGAGGACTACTGGAGCACCCAAGGGAGATTTGGAAGGCGTGATGACATTTGAGTTGAGCAACTGTTCACAGCAGTTGGCAATCTCTGCCCGTTCTGCGAAAGCCGCTTTGTATGGACGCTGCCTAAAGGGATGAGTATCACCCGTGTCTATGAAATGTTGGGTTAAGTAAGTGCGTCCAATTTGGTCGGGTGAAAGGCAAAAAATGTGCTGATATTGGAGTAATAAGTTGTGGAGTTGGTGCTTTTGTGAGGCGGGAAGTTGCGAATCCATTTTGATTTTGGAGAGTAGTTCCGGAGACTAGAACTCTTTCATGACCGGGGAGTAGATTAAAAATTTGTTGTTCAGAGAACTCAATGCAGTCTAAGTCGTCCAAGTCGTCAAAAATCTCAGATGTTCCCAAGAGATATCTGCGATGCAGTTTGATGGTTTGTTTGTCAAGTTTGTGACAAATGTTTGCGCCTGTCCTTGTGAGACAGATACGACACATTTGCTATGCACAAGGTAACGGGTACGTGCTACTTGATTACGGGGAATGATTAGGATATCTTCGGTAAATAGGGAGGGAATCATACATTTGATCCGTCTGGATGTTTGGGGTTTTATTAGAGTGGGTTTTCCGACTCTTACCTCAGACACTAGTATCCGAAATGGTATTGTACTCAGGAAAAGTTAACAATTCTGTGGGGATTTCTATTTCTGAACCGCCGGGTGGAATGGTGTTGGGATTTAGTTTGAATTCAGTTGAGGGATTAACTAATATGGATCGAACTTCTACTTGAACTGATGCTAATGTACGGTCCAGCTGTCTTTTTAAATTGCTAGACCCTATTCGGATGGTGAAATCTGGGTTAGTTAGGGAACCTTGAGCTATTGCCTTAGAAGCGCAATCGAGAATGATGCTGTTTGTTTCAAAAAAATCCATACCCAGCATGATCTGGTTGCTCAGTCTAGGGATAATGACAGAAGTCAGTAAATGTTGTATCTGCTATTCGAAAAGTTAGGAATGAAACTTCACGAAATGTGAAGACATGTGATTTATGGATGGACAAATGGAAGCTGAAAGGAGCTACAGTACATTCGGAAGCTGTGGGAGTAACTAAATATGTATTCTCTAACAGCTGAGATTGAAGCGCCGGAAACTAAGAGGGAATTCAAACAAGTTTCCAATGGAAATCGGGTAACGGAAAACAACAGATTATGGCCAGACGATGAGTGGAGTTGCATCAGTCCACACTTCTGCTCTGTCCTCGGAGTCTTGGTAGTGAGGAAATTGCAACGTCGGGCCGATGACCTGCTGAAAGGTTGCAATCACATTGGGTTTTGTCACTTTCGGTGGGTCTTATTCACATGGAACTTTTGTCACTACAGACTTGTCCTTAGTCTCGTAGTTCGAGAAGTCCAAACTCATTAAAGGTATAGGTGGGGAAAGATTTTCACGGTTATGGGACATGAACAAACCATATCGGAATGACTTGAATGGTCCTCCGGCTGGAACCGGTTGGATCCCGGTGTCTGACGCTTCGAGCTGCTCGGATACGGGAAACGGTTGGTGCAACCTCAAGCGGTGAAACGGGTTGCTGGCAAGTCTGATAGGGCTTGTTCAAAAACAGGAGGAATCTAAGTGGTGGTATGGGATTATTTACAAAGTATGGTAGGGATTGTGCAAACTTTCGGAAAAGGGGAGTGATATTAGGTGATGGTGAATTAGGTTTGGGCTTTCCGGGACTTGGTGGTTCGGAATTATGGAGAGATTGTGGAGAGGGGTTATTGGTTGATATGGTTAAGGAGAAAATCTGGCAAGGCTGACGCTCCTGTTGCGTCAGGCCTGTCAGTTTTCCGACGGCTTGTATGGATTAGGATAAGGTTGGTTTCGTGGATTATTTGGGAATTGTGGTGGGTTAATGTGGGTATTGGGGATATGAGTATTGGGGTTGAGGATATTGCGGGTTATAATTGTGCTGAGGTTGGGGTACATAAAGCAAGGATGCTGGTTGGGACGGTCCTGTTTGTAGATGACTGAATGGGGTACTCATCCTCAGGGGTAAATTCATTCGGTGTTGGGGTGGTAGATTTGTGAGATATTTGTCACGAAAATTTGATGGCTGATGATGGGGATATTTTATCCAGCAGTGGCGTTCTTTGACCCATTTTTTTAGTGATGGCAGATAAATCTGCCATCCAATGTTCTTTTTGTATCTGTACGTAAATCTGGCGGTCTGGGTTAGGGTTGCGAATGACTCTGACTCAGTGACTCTGAGTCATGACTCTGAGTCACGTGACTCTGACTCCGACTCATCGATTTCTCGGAGTCACTGGTTTCGGGTGACTCTGACTCAACAGAGAAATGGGAGTCACTGAGTCGTGACTCTGAGTCACCTGACTCGAGACTCTGTGCGTTTCTAAAGTGACTCTGAGTCGTGACTCACTAGGAAGAGTCATGACTCCCAAGCAACAAAGCGTTACTGCTTACATCTTGCCTTTTTTGTACTAAAAAATTCTTTTCAACTCCCAAAACACAACAAATTTGAGAATGGGAGTTTGCTGCCACGTGGCTCGTGTTTAGTTTGAAGCACACTTGTAACTTACACCACTACACATCGAAATCGAACTCAGATTTTAATAAAAATCTATGCTCAACGCTTCTAAAAATTCCAACTCACAATCAGAATCGAAGTAGACAATAGCCATTTGAAATAGAAATGTAAGTCGGAATAGATGATTTTAAAGAACCACAAAATCTAAAGCGTAATTCATAATTTTAAATAATTTAGATCTAAATCTATGATTTTAAGTTTCTCAAAATCGAAATCCATAACATTTCAGGCCATCGAAATTGAAATATACTAAAAGATCTGGAAATAAGTTTCAAGCATGTATAATAAAACGGAGTTTTCTTAAAATAGAAAAAGTTTTATACTTTAAAAAAAATTAAAATTCATAACTTCAAGGTGCTCGAATTCGAAATCCGTTATTTGAAGAAGATCCAAATCCAAATTTAATTCAACTTTTCAGTCGAAATTGAAATCGAAATCGAAGTTTAAGTCTCGGTACAAACTGTAAGCTAAATCGAAATTCAACGATAATCATTAGAAATCGAAACCCAAAACTATTCAGTCATTCGAAATTTTGAATTTAGATTTCAAGCTAATTTAGAGTGCACTGTTTGATAATTAGGCAGTAAAAAATGAATTAATTGAACAAAGTCAATAAAATAACAAAAGCTCAAAACATTCCGATGTGTTCAATCATCGATTATTTTGATAGAGTTGACACGAAGGACTAGTATAAATATTACAGGTAAGGTAATTTTATTTTAAATCGGATCAAAAATAAAGAAGAATTTCAAAAAGTTATTTAAGAGTCTTTAACCGAAAAGAGCAGGTCACTTAGCGTCTTTCTATCACTCATTTTGAGCTATGAATTCGCATTATGATCATTTTACTGTAAAAAGAAAAATATAAAATTTGTGTGAATCTGAGTCATGACTCAGAGTCACAGAGCCATGACTCTGAGTCACAGAGTCATGACTCTGAGTCACCTGACTCTGACTCAAGCTTCAGGGCTGATTCTATAAGAGTCAATGAGTCAGGTTCACTGAGTCATTAAAATTCATGACTCTGACTCAGTTTGAAATTGGGAGTCAGTGAGTCATGACTTTGAGTCATCTGATTCTGACTCTGAAGAAAGTGGGAGTCATTCGCAACCCTAGTCTGGGTAACAAGGAAGGGATAGGGAGGGATTTCCATCTCCATTAGAGACGGTCTTTCCAATTGGGGAGTTGGGTTATTTGTAATTCGAGGGATTGTCCGGCTGTGTACTTCGTTGTACCACCGTAGTTTATCTAGGAATTCTACTGGAAATTCCATGGGGCTAGGGGTAGGGCTTGTTGAACGACTATTGCCTCAACGTCCATTTTAGGATTAATGGATCGAAAGAATTTAATCTTCTAAGTGACAAAGGTTTCAGCGTCATCACCCTGGTGGTAGGTAAGTTCCTTATTTTGGCGGCGGTACTCTGAGTCTGGACTTAGGGTCAAAGAATGCCACAAAATCTCTTCCTATTGCTTTCCAGATCCCTTTAGTGGATCTGTTGGGGTTGGCCAGTTAGGGTTTTATAACTCGGCCCAAGGTTGCTATCGTGAGAGGCAGAATTTGTCGTACACTTTTTCGTTTGTGATATTCTCAATTTCCTCGCTTTCTGCCCTCCAAATTCGAAATGTGAAAGACGTGCTTATATTTCTTGCCAACCACCTGGGTGAGCAAGCACAGCTGGGCATGACAATTTTCATTAGAGACCGGCAAAAATAAATTTACAAATTAATTCCGGAGATTTAGGTTTAAAGTTTTAAACATTACAAAATGTACTTTTCAATAGACAAGTGAAAGTTGCGCGTGGTTGACGGTCGAAGTTACTTTAGTCGTTCCTTATTTTGGGCATAAATGCGCTAAAGAATGTGATGAAAACATGCGAATTATGACATATTCCTCTGAAATTTATTGATAAGAGCTTTAAAAAAATTTTAACTGTATAGTCCAACCAGTGATTTAGGACGGCTGGAAGTTACTTTTGAAGCATGCTATTTGCTCGAGAATCCGTTGCCCCAAAAATTATTCTCAATTAAACTCCATAAACCAATTTTTTTTAGATGATACTGTTTACATGTTTCAGATAGATTATGCGAAAGTAGAGAGGAGAATTTTTTTTAATCAAGTGTCTACGACAACCAGAAAAAAAATTGCGATTTTTTGAAAATTGTAATTTCGGAACATTCTTTTGGAACAATGTACGTGAGAAGTTAGGTGCCCCAAACGAATGTTCCAAAATTACAATTTTCAAAAATCATAACTTTTTTTCTAGATGTCACAGAGGCTTGATTAAAAAAATACTCCTCTCTACTTTCGCATAATCTTTCTGAAACATGTAAGTAGATAGTACAGCAGGGTGTTCCCCCCCAGTACAGCAGGGTGTTCCCCCCCCCCACCGACCCTCAAAGCCACCGACCTACCCACCGCCCTAAGTATTTCCACCGACCACCGACCTAAGTCAGCAGTGTTGCTAAATTCACACCACCCTAAGTATTTCCACCGTCCACCGACCTAAGTGAAAGGTGTTTGTAAGTGAAAGGTGTTTGTAAAATAACATTAGAACTCGGCCACACACCCTAAGACCCTAAGTCACATTCACCCTAAGACACATTCACCCTAAGTCACATTCACCCTAAGTCACATTCACCCTAAGTCACATTCGCCCTGAGACCCTATCACCCTAAGACCCTAAGTTGGGATGGAAGACCCTAAGTTCAAACATGTTTAAACCTGTCGTCACCTATGAACACATCTCATTCGCCAACACCAACACACCACGGACCTAAGAACCCAAGTAACACCGCAGGCATTGACCAAGGTCTGCGGCGTTGTCACATTCCAGAAACTTGTAAGTATTAAGTTCAAACATGTTTAAACCTGTCATATTTTACACCATTCACCCTAAGTCGCTTTCACCCTAAGACCCTAAGTTTTTTCACCATTCGCCCTAAGTTTTTACACCATTCACCCTAAGCCACATTCCAGAAACTTGTCTAATCATGTTTAAACCTGTCTGAGCCTATGAACACAAGTATTCTCATCCCTAAGTATTTCCACCGATCATCCTCCTAAGTCAGCAGTGTTGCTAAATTCACACTACACTAGGTATTTCCACCGACACAAGTCAACATTGTTGCTACATTACACGGAGATGTGAACCTAAGTTTGCTGCCTATCTATCTTGAAGACTTAAGGTACTTCCTACAGCACAGTCATCTATGAACCCAGGAACCTATGTATTCTCATTCTGTACAGTTGAATTCGGATACACACCCCCCACTACAAAATTTATTTTCATCAATGAAACATCCAAACTCACCAGCCATTTGACCTAAGTCTGCGATGTTGCCACATCTCGAAGACTTAAGGTACTTCCTACAGCACAGTCATCTATGAACCCAGGAACCTATGTATTCTCATTCTGTACAGTTGAATTCGGTCACACACACCCCCCACTACAAAACTCACCAGCCATTTGACCTAAGTCTGCGATGTTGCCACATCTCGAAGACTTAAGGTAGTTCCTACAGCACAGTCATCTATGAACCCAGGAACCTATGTATTCTCATTCTGTA
>NIPM01000129.1:446264-463512 GCA_002738285.1 Holacanthella duospinosa | reverse complement strand
ATGGTGAAAAAACTTAGGGTCTTAGGGTGAAAGCGACTTAGGGTGAATGGTGTAAAATATGACAGGTTTAAACATGATTAGACAAGTTTCTGGAATGTGACAACGCCGCAGACTTTGGTCAATGCTTGCGGTGTTACTTGGGTTCTTAGGTCCGTGGTGTGTTGGTGTTGGTAAATGAGATGTGTTCATAGGTGACGACAGGTTTAAACATGTTTGAACTTAGGGTCTTCCATCCCAACTTAGGGTCTTAGGGTGATAGGGTCTCAGGGCGAATGTGACTTAGGGTGAATGTGACTTAGGGTGAATGTGACTTAGGGTGAATGTGTCTTAGGGTGAATGTGACTTAGGGTCTTAGGGTGTGTGGCCGAGTTCTAATGTTATTTTACAAACACCTTTCACTTACAAACACCTTTCACTTAGGTCGGTGGACGGTGGAAATACTTAGGGTGGTGTGAATTTAGCAACACTGCTGACTTAGGTCGGTGGTCGGTGGAAATACTTAGGGCGGTGGGTAGGTCGGTGGCTTTGAGGGTCGGGGGGGGGGGGGGGAACACCCTGCTGTACTATCTACTATGTAAACAGTATCATCTAAAAAAATTTGGTTTATGGAGTTTATTTGAGAATAATTTTTGGGACAACGCTCTCTCCAGCAAATAGCATGGGTCAAAAGTAAGTTCCAGTCGTTCCAAAAACACTGGTTGGACTATACAGTTCGAATTTTTTTAAGCTCTTATCAATAAATTTCTGAGGAATACGCCATAATCCGTATATTTTCATCACATTCTTTGCCGCATTTATGCCCAAAATAAGGAACGAAAAAAGTAACTTTGACCGTCAACCACGGGCAACTTTCACTTGTCTATCGAAAAGTACTTTTTGTAATGTTTAAACTTTAAACTTAAATCTCCGGAATTAATTCTGTAAATTTATTTTTGCCGGTTTCTAATGAAAATTGTCATGCACAGCTGTGCTTGCTCACCCAAGGTGGTTGGCAAGAAATATAAGTGAGTCTTTCAGATTTCGAATTTGGAGGGCAGAAGGCGAGGAAATTGAGAATTTGACAAACAAAAAAGTGTACGACAAATTCTGCCTCTCACGATATGAGAAATATACAAAAAACATGTTTGATAAGGTTAGTCCATAACTACCCAATTTCAAAAAATTTTAATTTTCCAATTTCCTGATTTTCAAATATGTTAGAATATAGCCTTGGGAACGGAGTTAGATGCCGGTTCGACATCCAACTTCAAAAAAACGAAATTTGGAAATGAGTCGAGTTATGGACTAACCTTATCAAAGATGTTTTTTCAGGCTAGCCTTAAACGGGATTTAAAATCCAAAAAACTATTAATTAATAGTGGTACGTACCACGGTTAATAACCCATTGTAGCGGATTAATAAAACATGGTGGTGACGTCATACCAGGGTTTTAAATCCTGAACCATATGTTAAAACATATGGTATTTCAGTGCATTTGCGCTCGTGACCTGGTCACCCTTGACCTCTGGGGAATGTTCCAAACGAAAAGTTAAGCGTTTATCTTCAACTTTGTCGTTGTAAAACTTTAAAAAACCTCTCCGTACCAGAGATATTCGAGTTTAAAAAATATACCATGAAAGGTCATATTTTCATGAAGTGCGTCTGCCCGTCTGTTTTGGTTATTGAAAGTACCTATCCAAAATTACTTATGCAAGTACTTTTAAAATTAACTATATCATAATTGTTACAATAATAAATGTATGAAAAATTATTTTGTCCTATTTGAAAGTTCTTAATATATATTCATCAACTTCACTAACTTCAACACTATATATGACTGACGTCTCTCTCTGTCTGCGGCTTCTCTCATTACATTTCGTTACTATACAAAAAGACAACATCATAGTTTGTCTTCAGTTTACTGCACCAAATAGAAGTAAGTTAATTTTTACGTTTTGCTATTCCTACTTGTCGACCACTGTATACGCGAGTTGGCTATATAATGTTAGGACCATAATTCGTCAACTTACAAGATATTGCAAAATATTAATCATCTAGATTGTCCACGTTCGGTTTCAAATTTACTACGTATTTTAATAATTAAATTCACTTCAATTTGTACCACCAAACCAATTCGTAAGTATTCGTGGTTCATTAATTAAAATTCTGGGTGATAATTTGGGTTTAATTGACATGCTATATTATTTTTGAAACAATGACATGACACCTGTTATTATTGCTGTGTTATCAATCGCAAGTTTGATTTCCGCTGCCTATGATCCAGAAATAAAAATTATATGAAACGGAATGGATCTTTACGGAGGTTTCATAGATGTTGGAGGAATATTTAGTCCATTTGAAAAATATTTTTTGAATAATTATGAACTACAGCCTACTACAACAACTAGTTATGATCCAATATGTGAAGAAATTCTGTGTTGATTAAATATTACTTTGTTTCAAAATATGCATTCAAGTTTTTCGCATTTTCAGAAATGTTTAAAATAAACTTATGAACACGAATTCGGATTACTGTAATCCTCAAACAAATTTTTTTCATCCACAGAAGTAATTTTTTCTCATACAATTTGTTCGCGGTTATTATACTGTAGCTCCATTCTCCAATGCATTGTTTCTTATGGAAAAACGAGCATTTATTTCAAACTCTGGAACGGAGAGGTTTTTTAAAGTTTTACAACGACAAAGTTGAAGATAAACGCTTAACTTTTCGTTTGGAACATTCCCCAGAGGTCAAGGGTGACCAGGTCACGAGCGCAAATGCACTGAAATACCATATGTTTTAACATATGGTTCAGGATTTAAAACCCTGGTATGACGTCGCCACCATGTTTTATTAATCCGCTACAATGGGTTATTAACCATGGTACGTACCACTATTAATTAATAGTTTTTTGGATTTTAAATCCCGTTTAACGCCAGCCTGTTTTTGTAGATTTCTCATAGCAACCTTGACTCCGGCCAAGTGGACACGAATCAGGTTTTGGCGTTACCCTCTAGCAACTCATCAAAGTTGTAGACGATAAACCGTTTATCACCCCCGTGATAGTCTTGGTTGAGCCGGTCTAAGTATTTCTCGGGGTCGCTTGATCAGTCAAATTTCCTGAGATATTGGAGGGTAATGTTCACTATTTTTTGGCAGGAAGTTTAGGAATATGGGGAAAGGGAAAGCTGCGGGGAGAGTGGAGGGATGTTTTGATAGTTTGTATCTAGGGGATCAAACATTCTAGTTTGCTTGGGAACTGCCGGATGACTGCGAATAACAGGGGGTATTATAGACTCATGGGTTCCGATTTTTTGAGAATTCAATGAGTGATTTTTCCATAGACGGGGGAAGAGTGCAGCGTTGGAAATTCAGTTTAGTTCAGTTCAGTAGTTTCCAGTTTTTTCCAGTTTTTGGACCGAACTGAACTGAACTGGAAGGCTGTTGAAGATGCAAAAGTACTGGACTGAACTGAACTGGAAAAGAAAAGCTTTAGTTGAAATACTGGACTGAACTGAACTGGAGTAAAAATCCTACACAAATTTACTGAACTGAACTGAACTGGACACCTTTTCTCAGGAACTGAACTGAAACTTACCTTCCCAGTTCCCAACACCCACAACACCCAACAGTGTTGGGAATGCACTGTATTTCAGTTTTATCCAGTTCAGTTCAGTTTTTTGAACTGAACTGAACTGAACTGGAATCAAAAAGTTTTAGGGGAAATAACGAACTGAACTGAACTTGAAAAAAATTTGTACATAAAATTACTGAACTGAACTGAACTGGAAACCTTTCTTCAGGAACTGAAAAACAACTGAACTGGAAACTACCTTTCCAGTTCCCAACACTGGAGGAGTGTTGTGTGGTTGGGTTGGACTTGTTTGTGTGCAGGTATTTGAAAACGTACTTGTGTGAATTCTTTGTGAGCGGAACTGCGAGTAAACCGATCTACCCTGAATGCGTATATCTGCTAGATAAAGATATTATCTAGATACAATATTCAGGGCAGCATATTCACATACACATGCTAGATGAAATATTGTAACACGCGAGGAGTAGATGGGTTAAAATCTGCAGGAGGAATTGGTATCTCCCTATCTAGTAATAGGGCCCGGGGTTTCCGTAGTTCCTCTTAGTCTGCGTGATTAGGTACTGTTGACCTACATGGTCACGCTCTTCTTTTTGCGAGGACTCCGGACCGTTTGGGCTGCAGGCACGTGAGGTATGGGGTGGTCGGGTAGTCATGGTTGTCTGAGAAAAAAGAAAGAAGGAAAGAAATTTGTGGTTATTTGGAAATATACTGAGTGTTGGAAATGGTAAAGGTATTTGAGGGAGGTGGGATTTGTTCCGTGGGTAATGTAGAAAAAAAATTGATGAGGAGGGATTTGTTTATAAATTTGTGAATTATTCTATGAATTTGAAAGTGTTTTTCGATTATTGGGAAGATTTGGACTAAATTTGAAAAGTGTAAGAAATTATCCTTATGGTTTTGGGGAACAAATGGGTGTGTATCTCCGACTATAATGAAAATTTGAAAAAAGTTTGAGATTATTTGAAGAGTATGGGGAATAACTTTACGAATTTTGGTATTAATTGGAAGGGGTTTAAGATAAAATTGAATAAAATTAAAATACTTCGGGATTTTTTGATTAAATTTGAGGGTTTAATAGTAATTGGAATTATTTGAGTAGCTTTAGGGTAAAGTGATTTGGGTATGGAAGGATGCGTAACTCAAAAGGGTGCAGGGTGGTATTGAGCCAGGGATTATACCGTAGCCGATGGCTGGATTTAGGATTGGGTGTGTGGTCGTTTGACCTTTCCACGGTTCTAACTTAACACCAGCCAAAATTAAAATCTTAGAATTCGGGTTTTTGGAGCTGAATTCGGAATTGCAAAGAGCGGAACAAGTATGAGGGAAGGTGGGTGTTACACGTATTTCTGCCCGAGTTCGGTTACTCGGGAAGTAAGTAAAGTAAATTAACACATGGAGATCGATACGGTCTCCATGTGCGTAACTGTGTTCCTTTGACGCAGTTTCAACCAATCCGCGATGAGAACAGTTCTTCTGTTCCAGAAAAACCTTGTAGCGAAAGCTATAAGAGAACGAGGAATTGAGAAAACCGGGGCCATTTCGGTCTCACAGTTTTTACCCGTAACCTCTCTCGGGATTTGCTTACCCATGGGTTTGTAATGGGTTTGGGTTGGTTTGGGATTTCAAAGGTGCATGGTCCCTCACCTCTAGGTTAGCTACAATATGTTATAGTTAAAATCAAACAGAAAGACAATGGCCCAATTCCCGTAATTGTATAGAGCGCCTGATAGTGTTAAGGCTCATAGTACTTTCAGATTATAGAAAATTTACGGGAGCGAAAATGATAGACAAGTTGTGATAGAATTAACTGCTTTGCTATTCGTAACCGAAATGTGTAAGGAAGATTATCAAGGGGACAACTTAGCTGTGTTCATAAAGTCACTTAACAGTTGAGAAAATGTGTTTCCATCCCCACAACTCCCCTCAAAAAGAATTTGTTTCTGCTGAGCTTGAGTGGAGAGGATTGCATTGAGGGACGATGAGCCAAAATGAGTCACGTTTCATAGTTATATTAATCCGATAGTCTGATAGTCTGACAGTACTATGAAGCGTTCTACAGGGGAAAGTTTTTATGAAAAATGCGTCAGAAATTTAGAGTGTTGCACTGCATCAGACAGTGCTAGAAGTAAGAAAGAGTTATTGCAAAGTTAAACGATAGTTGAATCAAAAATTTATCATTATTTTATACATATTCGAAATGATCCAATCGTATAAACTGCTAAACTTCTAATAAAATTGTTTGTCTATATTTCAACGAATAAATTGCCCAAAATGAGCTCCGTTGGTATTAGTAACGTAAGCCAGGCGATCGTAGAATTCCCGTCGTACATTATGAAAAGTATCAACAGGAATTGCAGCAACGAATCCGATAATAGACGCTTTCATTTGTTCAATTGTCTCAGGGGAGGATCTTGAAAAACAACGGACTTCAGGTATCCCCATAACCGTCTACCGTCTGTCCCTGGTTTTCTGATTATTCCGTTGACCAAGTTAATTAATAACAAATTTCGTATCGTATTAACAATGTTAGGATTAAATATTTAACATTTTCGCTTAGTATTCAATAGGTTTGCCGCGAAGCGTCGGAAGCCCTCCCGTGGGTTCCCGCAGCCCTCCCGCGGATTCCCGAAACCTTCCCGTGAGTTCCCCCAAGCCTAAAGTAGGTTCCCGCAGCCCTCCCGCAGGTTGCTGCAGCCATCTTGTAGTTTCTCACAGCTCTCACGTAGTTTCCCGCAGCCCTATCGTGGGTTCCCGCAGCCCTTCCGTGAATTCCCGCAGTCCTCCCATAGTTTCCCGCAGCCCTCCCGTGGGTTTCCGCAGCCCTTCCGTAGTTTCTCCTAGCTCTCCCGTGGGTTCCCGCAACCCTCCCGTGGGTCCCCGCAGGCCTCAAGTAGGTTCCCGCAGCTGTCGCCTGGTTTTCCGCAGCTCTCCCGCAGTTTCCGTAAGCCCTCTCCTGGGTTCCCGCAGCCATCCCGTGAATTCCTGCAGTCCTCCCGTAAATTTCCGCAGCCCTCCATTAGTTTCCCGCAGCCCTCCCGTGAATTCCCGCAGCCATCCAGTGGGTTCTCACAGCCCTCCCGTGGGTTCCCGCAGCCCTCCTGTGGGTTCCCGCAGCCCTCCCATGGGTTCCCGCAGCTTTCCAATTAATTCCCTCGGCCCTTCCGTGGGTTCCCGCAGCCCTCTAGTAGAATCCTGTCTCGAAGGTTACAGAACCTTGTACTTTATGGAGTACAAGATTCTGTACCCTTGGAGACAGGATTCTGTACATTTTCACCCGACTGAACAATGAACCTTTAAATATTCTTAAAATTAAAATATTTGCAAAATGTATCAATTAATTCATTTTCATCGATAAAATATAAATGAAAATTTTGTTTATAATATTTCTATTTGATTTATAGTTTTGTAATTACCAACCCTTTGTTTTTTAGTTGACAAATAATGATTCAAAAATAAAGTGATGTTATATAGAAATTAAAATACTTTTTTAAATTAATCAAATTATTTTTTACGATGTAATCATCTTAGTTCATACAAATTTTATTAAACTTTACCTCCAAGTGCGTAAACCTACTGATGGTATGAGCAGTTTGATGATTTAATTCAATTACCTAGCCAATGAGTCGAGATTAAATTAAGAGAAGATGATCTGATGAGCGTGATTTCGTTGTAATAAATGATTGAAATGAAACAAGTAATCGAATGTTTGATTGGGTTGTCGGTTGTCAGAGTACGCGCGCAATTCTCTGAAGAGACAAGAATGAAAGAGAGAAGTAGGAACACCACATTTTTTGGCATATGCTTTAACCCTTGTGCTTTCGCCATATGGTACTTAATTCTGGTGGACCCTGTATACAATTGCGGGAATTGGGCCAATATTTATGAAAATTTTGAATTTAGAAGGAAGGGATGTTGAAGTTAGAAGCGAATTTAAAAAAAAATTAATGATAATTAAGAAAAAATATGGCATGGCATGACCTACAGGCGAAATAATAAAAATTGTAGGTTCGAAGGCATGTGGCGCAATGCTCCTTACAATCCCGGGATTTAACTCCTCAATAACACAATCATAACAGTGAAAGCAACTAATAAAAAAAATAATGTTTAAATCATACCGTGGAGTTTTCAGACTCCACAAGTGAAGGACATATCTGGTGTACTTCTGTGCTGAGGAGTGGTCTTAGTCGTCTCCAGATGACAGATGAATCCGGATTTGACGATCCGGGTATCCTTGACGATTGGTAGGTAAATCTTAACTAGCCGTCTTATGCTGGACGGCTACTCACTAGCTGGGGTCTTGGGGTTACAAAGGGTCAGGTGTAGGGAAATTTGGCGTTTTCTGAGAAATATGGGGAAGGAGCTCACTTGGGATAGAGAAAGTCTAAGTCCAGGGGAAAGTCGGAGGTCGAAAGTGAAGGTCGAGGAAGTCAGAGTAAGAACACTCGGAAAATAAAGTTGAGCGTCCGATGGGACCTTCATTTGATAAATTAATTAAACCAAAATGGCAGAAGCCAAATAGAAAATAAACGAAAAACTGGAGAGAGAGAGGATGAGGAAACACTGATTGAGATTGAATCTCAAGTCCCGAGTCGCCGCATGGACGCGTCTTCTTGGAAGAAAAACTCCCAAGCCGACGAGTCTAAACGGACAGCGGGAGAGAGAGAAAGCAAAGGGAGAGAAGAGTAACTTTTAATGAAAGTGGAGAGAGTCCAGTTTCCGTCCAACGTCGTGTTAATTTCGACCTACTAACCAAGCACAACTCTGTTCTTTCAATATTATTGAAATAAACTTTGATAATTCTAATCCTCGTAATAATTTTAAAATTACTTCTTTACTCCTTTTTAGGTGGTTTTATATTTTCTCTCTTCGTTCTCTTCAGGCATTACATCTTTTTCTATTCACATTCTTTCCCGCATTTCTTCATGCTTTCTCTTCGACACAGGTTTTGTTAACCCGTCTGCCATTTGTTCTTCAGTTGTCACGTACGAGATGGTAATTTCATCTTGAATCAACTGTTGAGTAAAGTTGCAACGAACATCTATGTGATTTGTCCGATTATGAATTTTAGAATTGTATGCCAATTTTATAACACTTTGGTTGTCCACGAGTAGAGAAGTAGGACAATTTTGATCATTACCAATTTTCTTCATGAAATTTCTCATCCAAATTCCTTCTTTATCTCCTTGAGCTAATGCTACATATTCCGCATCAGTTGAAGAGAGAGCGACGAAAGTTTGTTTTTGACTAAGCAAGCTCACCAGCGATTCTCCGAGGAGGAAAGCATATGCGGTTGTGGACTTTCTCTCTACTGGATCTCTTGCAAAATCAGAATCAGTATATCCTCTGACTTCCAGATTTGATTCGGAGCTGTACATAAGTCCAAGGTTCATTGTTCCTTTAAATTAGCGAAGAATTCCTTTCACCAACTCCCAATGCGTTTCATCGTATCGTATCAAGTGGAGAATTGCGACATTTTAGCAACAGCGTAGCTAATGTCTGGTCTTGTTCTCTTCGCAATGAAGAGAAGGGATCCAATTAATTCTCTATAAGGTAGTGAGAGATTGCAACTTTTTCCTCTCACAATTTCTTTGTTCGGCTGTAGGGGAACGGAAGCGGGTTTGCAATCTTCCATGTTGTATTTCTCCAAAGTTGATTGTATTAAGTTGGTTTGGTGTAGAATGCGAGATCCAGATTATGTCGTCTCTATTTGAATTCCGACAAAAACTGTAGGGTCTGATACTTTGATTTCAAAATTTTCACCAATGTTCTCAAGTACCGTTTCTTCCGCCCGTTTGACAAGAAAAAGTACACGTCCATCATCGACGTAGAGGGGCAGGCATACGAAACTTTCATCAACTGGTTCTATGAACACTGAAGGATCCGAGATACTCGACTGAAAATGGAATTTTGATACAAAGTCAGAGAAATTCTTATTCCAGCAGCGACGGGTCTGCTTCAACCCGTATAAGCTTTTAGCTTTTTCTTAACAAACAGACCACGTCATTTTCACCATTGTCAAAATCTTTTGGTTGTTTCATGTACAGCATCTTTACAAAAAACGGATACTAATTTTCTCTGCCTTTCACCAAAAACGGCATAGGATAGCAGACACACACAGTTTGTGTAAGTTGGCATACACTATTAATTTTATGATAAAATTGTTGCAAGAATTTGTCTATAGAAGTAAATTTTATAATTTCATAATAATTTCCAAATAATGTTAGCGTTTCATAACTCAGGGCAGTAAAGCTGCCAATAAAGTAATTAATTATGACGGAACATCTACCAAACTACATTCAATAATAAAAAATACGACAGTAATAATAATTATAATAATTCTTATCTAATGTTGACTGATCAATTTTTCTTTGTTTGACTTTGGCACTTGTATGCCGTTAACATCTATGCATGCCTGGGTTGGATTTAACCAAAGGGGCCGCAAAAAGAAAAAACTTTTTTCAGAAAAAAAAAAATTTCAGAACCGTGTTATGCGTCTCTCTTGAGCTACAAAATGACCTCTAAAAATGTTGCTTGGAATGATTTGGTGACCAACTTTACCTAATGACATTTTTCTCTGTGGTGACCTCTAGAGGTTAAAGGTCAGGTCATTTCTGAAAACATGTAAAATGACCTCTACAAATGTTGTTTGGCATCAGTAGTTGAACAACTTTTCTTAGTAAAATTTTTCTCTCCGGTGACCTTAAGTGGTCACTACGTTTTGGGTTATGAACTTTGAAAAATTTCTTATCAATATAGCAACCTATCTTGAGTGACCAAATGACCTCTACAAATGTTGCTTAGAATGTTTCATTGACCAAATTTCCTAATGACATTTATCTCTGTGGCGACCTCTTGAAGTGAAAAGTGGTTGGATTCGACCTAAAACTGGGGTTTGACCTTGATGTTACCTCAATGGGTCATCAGAGAAAAAAATGGTTGAGGCAAAAGTTAAACGGTTTAACGGCCTGAACAACTTTTGTATATGTTATTTTGCCACTTACGAGAGAATGGGGTTTGACCTTGACCTGTGACCTCAACATGTCATCAAAGAAAAATATTTTAAGGTAAAAGTTACTCAGATTAACATCCTGAACAACTTTTGTATATGTCATTTTATCGGTCACACACTAACAAAATTGTTTTGTACTTAGAAAAATTTCGAGATGGGGAATCTAATGTTAAAAAACTGAAATTTTCACGCCCCCCTTAGGTCGATTCCAACTACTTTTGACCTCACGAGGTCATCACAGAGACAAATATCATTAGGAAAAGTTGGTCAATGAAACATTCTCAGTAACAGTTGTAGAAGTCATTTGGTCGCTCAAGATAGGTTGCTATATTGATACAAGAAATTTTTCAAAGTACATGACCCAAGACGTAATGACCACTTAAGGTCACCGGAGAGAAAAATTGTATTAAAATAAGTTGTTCACCTGCTGATGCCAAACAAGATTTGTTGATGTCATTTTACACGTTTTCAGAAATGACCTGACCTTTGACCTCAAAAGGTCACCACAAAGAAAAACGTCATTAGAAAAAGTTGGTCACCGAATCATTCCAAGCAACATTTGTAGAGATCATTTGGTCGCTCAAGAGAGACGCATAACACGGTTCTGAAATTTTTCCAAGTTTTTCTTTTTGCGGCCCCTTTGGTTAAATCCTACCCAAATGGATTGCTGTAGCTGACCTTTGACACAGTTGTTGCATGGATTGAAGCACCGTTTGGTTGGATATTAATTACTTTGAATAATTAGTTATAATTAATTTGTTTGTGTTTGGGTCTGGGTGAGACTATTTTTGAATAATTCCTCATCTAACTTCACTCCCTCCACTTTTTATTTTTACCGCTGTTCATCAAATGTCTCAACTTAACTTAAGAGAAAACAACTTTCATTAGTATCCGTTTTTTGTAAACATGCTGTACATGACGGTATCTAACATACGGTGGAAAAAAGCCGTCTTCACATCGAACTGCCTCATGTAGAAGTTCTTCGCTGTTGCAATTGCTAGAATCAGTCTGATTGATTCATATCGACTGACAGAGGCATAAGTGTCAAAATAATCAATCTCTTCTTTTTGTGTATATTTTGACCACAAGGCGAGCTTTGTATCTTTCAATTGTTCCATCTGCATTTTCCTTAATCTTAAAGAGCCACCTTGAGTCCAATACTCTCACATGCGGCGGCAACTTTACTAAAGTCCAGGTGTCATTTTCCTTATGGCTCTGTATTTTTTACTCCAAGGCCTTTCTCCACTCCTTTGCATTTTCGCTTGCAGAGACTTCTAAAAGCAATGCGGGCTCCTCTAGAGTATTGGTGAAAAGACCTTCATAACGAGTAAGTTTTATCAGAGTTTTTCTATCCCTCAACACTCTGTCAAATGTTCGGGGTATTTATTTTGATTTTGCTTTAGGAATTTTCACCATAGTTTTTCCTTCGCTAGGAATTTTTGCCTCGTATTCCCCACTTGGAGTCTTTTTATGACGGAAACAGTTTGAACAGTTGAACTCGTGTGAGGTTTTTCTTCAGAACTTTTCTCTGGGCCTTCGTTGTTTCCAGAATTTTCACTTTTGAATTTTTCTTCTTCTGTTCCTTCTGTTTTCACTTTAGATTGTTCATTCAGCTCATCAGTAGTATCATTATCATCCTCTTCATCACTTGACGTGATATTGTGGAGTTGAACTTTCACCGACTTTCTCCTCAAAGCTGACATTACAAGCAAGGGTAACTGTTTTCGAGTCAGAATCAAAAAGTCTATACTTTCTCGAGTCTGGGTCATACCGCATTAAAGTTAGAATTTTTGATATTGCATTCCACACTCTTCTTTTTTCCTTTTAAGATCTGAAAGAAAGCTTTACATCCGAGCACGCGTATGTGTTTCAGTGACGATTTCTTCGCAAAAATTTGTTCGAAAGCTGTAATGGTTTGAGACTGCTTTGTTAAGAGTCTGTTATAAATGTACACACTTGTCACGATGGTTCTGCCCACAAATATTCTGGATTTCTGATTTTCTGCAGCATTGTACATGCTGCTTTTTTTAGTTTTTTCTTTTTCCTTTCTGCTCTTCTATTTGATTCTGGGCAGTAAGGTGCAGTGGTTTTATAGACAATTCCTAATTCTTGAAAATAAGAACCAAGAGCGTTGTTTACAAATTCTGTCCCGTTGTCTGACCTGAACGTTTTTGCTCGATTTCCTGTTTGTTTCTCTAGAAAGAAGACGAAAAGTTTAACACAGGATACCACTTCCTCTTTAGTTTAAAAAAAACTGTTCTGAAACCACTACTTTCGTCTTTTAGAAAAGAAAGTGGAAAGCTCTTCCTACTGATGCTTTGGACATTTTACTTGAGAGATTCGCATGGGTCATGTTTCTAACAGTAGTCTTTCTTCTTACCTCCACCACTGGAAATGGCTTTCTTGTCTCTTTTCCCAGGTGACAGTCATAGCAGAAAAATTCTTCTGTTAGTTTTTTTAGATCAATGCCACTCACTGCACTTTTTCTCACTGTCTTTTACATACTGCGGATTTACGTGTGCGAGTCTATCATGCCATAATTTGGCAGCTTTCACTTTGGAGGACACTAAAACTTTTACTTGAGGAATGCGAAACATCATAATGTACATCCCATCCCGAAATTCTGCTTTTGGACTTGGAATGGTGCGTGTTCCTCACCCACTAATCACTTTTGTATCTGCTTGTGAACGTGAAGGAAACACAACAAATTCACTTGGCTTTTGATGTCTGTTTCTGCTTTCACCTACACTATATGTATTTTCGCTTGTACTTTCACTTGACATCTCAACAGTCAGATTTTTCTTAGGTAGGCGGCACTCTCTATGTCAATGTCCTTTCTTTCCACAGTTGTGACAAGAACCCTTTTTCCTGAGACCTGTGCCGTTGTCTTTCTTCCATGCATTGGTTGTTGTAACGCCATTTTCTCTTCTGTTTCCATAGGTTTAGTAAGCAGCAGAGTTTGTTTTTGAATGTTCCCTTCTCATCTCTTCTGCCTGCTTTCTAACAAGTTCCTCTTTCTTTAGACGAGAGAGAAGCACGGCCATTGTTTGAGATTGTTCCGGGACACTATTCCATGCTTTCTTTACATCGAGAAATGGGTAGTCAGGCAGACAAAAAACACTTTTGGTTATTACCGTAGTTTCGTCAATTACAACTCCCATTTCGTTCAGGCTCCGTTACAACTGCTCTATTTCCATGTATGCTTCCAATATCGATTGATTTGATCTAATCCGATAGATTAAGAAGGCAAAAAGTGTGTGCTGTTTATTCAGACTGCTCGTATCTGAATTGAAACTTTTCAGTTTGTCAAAAATTTCTTTTGGCCTGTTACATGAGTAGATATGATTTGTCTGACTCGTGATGAGTGTTGGAATTATAATGGTCTGGGCCTCTATATCCCTCTTATCCCATGTTTTCCTTTCATGTACTTCTGTAGCAGCTGATCGACGGCAGTCACCAGTGACTACAACCTACACGTCAGCGACTTTGAGGACAACGCTTATTTGTAACCTCCATCTCGGATAATTGGTGTCATCCAATTTCACGACATGAGCGAGGTCAATTCTTTTGCTCATTTTAGTAAGAAAATTTAAAGTACCTTGGATTTTGAGAATTTCTTGAGAATTTCTTTTAGAAAGCACTTTCTGTAGGAAAATGAGTCATTCACGAGTCCTTTCTAATGATTCATTTTAATATTAGTGTCTAAAATTTTCCATTCCTTATTTTTAAAAGGCCTGTTTTAGGAATAAGCCGATGACTCAGAGTCCAAGAATCATCCAACTTTCAAACTTATTTTAAACATCTTATCAACTATAATTTCTTAGAGAATGTAATACTTTTTAAGCTTACACCAAAGTAAAATCCAGCAGTCGCTAATAATCCATCATCGAGAAACGTTCTCTTATTACAATATGGTAGCAGAACGTGGTTTGATTATTGTTCTTTAAGTTAGGAAGTGCAGTGTAAAGAATTAATTCAATAAAACGAAGAATATATTTTTTTCTGCTTGTTTGAAACAGTAACAAGTCAAAGTTATTGAACCCATTAAGTTTGAAGTAAAGATTTTCTCTTTAATTGAGCAGTAAATTAGTTTTGTAATTTACAAATGAAGTTTGTATTTCTGTAGTTCCTTGGTTATTAGTGAAAAGGAGTACTGGTTTTTCGATCTTTACCCTGTGAGAAAGTATACAAAGTGATTCAAAGGACAGGAACAAATCCGAAAATTAGTAATCGAACGACAAGTGTGGTTTGGTGCTCAACAAAATCAACTTCAAGCGAATTAATAAGAACTGCTCAAAAACACAACTACGGCAAAAGAATGCATCAGTACAGAGCCACTGCAATACTGTAAGAGTAAGTGAAGGTAACTTAGAGAAAATACAGGAAGCTATTGAACTCTTAGCTAACGACTGGATCAACGTGAGATAGAATAGTAAGTAATTGGAAATTCATCTCTCTCTTCGCTGGATAATTTTAACTCCAGACGGAATCTATACTTTTCACTTCCAATTCCTTCGAGATAAAATCTTTCTCTTTCCACGTCATTGAGTAAGAACTTTGAAAGTCAAACTATAGAGAATAATTATAACCTATGACCTTTAACGCAGTCACTTCCACGAAAGTTTAATTCAGTACAGCGCACTCCCGTTAATAAGTACCTTTTGTCGAGGGGCTCTCCGCCGGTCNGTCGGGCACAGAAAGCTCCACATACTTGTGGTTGAAATCTGTTTTCAGAGTGTACTTGGGTGTCTGCCATCGGGAAAATTGACAAAGGCCTTGTGCAATTGTACTGAATATTGACTAGGTGACGGGTCATAGTTTATTTTCAAAGAACAATAGTGAATTTCAGTAACCGAGAAACTTTAGTGAATCAGTAATTCAAAGCATAATAGGGAATCGTTGAGCTCTTAGCGAAAATTTTAAATAGTGATTACTGAGTAAAACCATGAGTAAAAACATTAACATGAAGCATGTTGTCATGCTGGATGACACCAACTATCAACGTTGGAAACTCCAGATTACGTTAATCCTCAAGCCTGCCGATGTATGGCAAATCGTCAGTGGATCAATACCCAAGCCTGAAAGCGCAGCTGAAGCTACAGCATGGGAGAAAAAGGACATTGAAGCACAAGCGATCATCGTCCCCGCATTGAGTAAAGGTCAGACTAATCATATTTACAATTGTGAATATGCTAAGGAAATCTTTGATAAGCTGAAAGAAATCAATTCAGACGCTAGTTCATTGAACAAGCAGCATACGCTGGCTTTATTTCTGAACTATAAGATTGGGACTGATCAATCGGTCCTCACGGCATACAGAGAAGTGGAAGAATTGGCACGATCTCTTCGAGAAATGGGTGTACAAATTGACGATGTCACGATCATTACCAAAATAGTTTCAGCACTTCCCGAAGAAAAGTTTCATTCATTCAAAAAGGCATGGGACAGTGTCCCCGAAGACTCCCAGACGATGACTATGCTATTAGCACGTCTACGCAAAGAAACTCTGGAACGGAATCAGTCAGACAAAGAAAGCAAAGTAACCTCCAAATCGTCAGCGGCTTATTCTGCGAAATATAGTTCAAAGGAAAGAACCAAGGTGGTTCGAGAAGGAAATGGTTCTAACAATGAAGAATTGAGAAAACGCACAAATTGCCACAACTGTGGAAAATCTGGACATTGGAAGTCCGAATGTCGTGTGCCAAGTCAAAATCGTGATCAGGTTGCCTCTCAAACCTGTCACAACTGTGGAAGATTTGGACACTGGAAACGAGACTGCCGTGCTCCAGTGCAATATCGTGATCGTAACAAACAGGAAAATCATGGGCATTTCTCTCGCCCAACTAATGAGTCCCGACAAAATACAAGTCAAAGGTATCAAAACCAAGGTAATCGATATTNTGGAAACGAGACTGCCGTGCTCCAGTGCAATATCGTGATCGTAACAAACAGGAAAATCATGGACATTTCTCTCGTCCAACTAATGAGTCCCGACAAAAATGTTCAGTTTCCATAGTTTTGGTTCCATTAGCTATAATAGTTTTAGCCGAGAGTTCTTTTCGCGATAATTTTCAAAATCATGAGTCAACTCAGAATAGAAGAGAACCCAATAATTATGAGAGAAAACCTCATGCCTTCATGGTATACTCTAGTGAAAGTGAGTGTTCACACATGAACTGGGTGAGTGATTCTGGTGCTACTCAGCACATTGTTGGGAACAAGAATTGGTTCGAGGACTATAAGGAGTTCGTTAACCCCAGAATGGTATCCATGACTGACAATANGTCAAAGGTATCAAAACCAAGGTAATCGATATTATCAAAATCGGCAGAGTTCTTTTCGCGATAATTTTCAAAATCATGAGTCAACTCAGAATAGAAGAGAACCCAATAATTATGAGAGAAAACCTCATGCCTTCATGGTATACTCTAGTGAAAGTGAGTGTTCACACATGAACTGGGTGAGTGATTCTGGTGCTACTCAGCACATTGTTGGGAACAAGAATTGGTTCGAGGACTATAAGGAGTTCGTTAACCCCAGAATGGTATCCATGACTGACAATAGTGATGTTAAAGCAATAGGGATAGGGACAGTGCGCCTAGAAGCTATGATCCAAGACAACTGGGAAGAATGTACACTATCGGATGTTCTGTACATTCCGGGA